>OMMV01191810.1:0-11010 GCA_900302635.1 Chatrabus melanurus
CTGTATCTGATGGGATTTCAGAATTATAAAACTTTTAAAGATGTTAAATGGGGTTTTCAATGTTAAAATTGAAAGTGATGTCAAATCCGGATTCTGGATCAGATCCAGATGGAACTTGGTATGGTGATAGAGGTTGCCACTCTATATGTCCTCACCAAATTTCATATTAATCGCTCAAGAATTGATGGAGATGTGAATTTTTTAAATCTCACCAATGATGAGAGATAGGGATTTTCAGGATTTTAAAATCCAGATCAAGAATATGATCCAGATCACTCCCAAAAAGTAATCATTTGTTCTGTCAATCCAGGGCTGTCAGCAAAAAAAATTTCATGAAAATACGTCCAGAACTTTTTCCATAAAGTTGCTAACAAACAAACCAACCAACGCAACCGAAAACATAACCTCCTTGGCGGAGGTAATAAATAGTATGTCAGACACATCATGATACCAACTCAAGTGTCACTTAACCTTTTAAAAAATGGGATGCAGCAAAGTAAAAGTCAAATCTGAGTAGAGTGCTATGCAGGCCCTGAGGCCCATCGGCTTGATCCTTGTCCCCGGAGTTCAAAGCGGGTAAGAGTCTACGACTCCCTCGGGATGGGTGCCGCCCAGTTACGGTTGGGCGGACTGAGACAAAGTGTCTTGTGCAAGGACACAGAGATGCGTAGCCTGAAGCAGACACACCTGGAATCAAACCTGATCTATACTATAGGTTGGTAGTCCAACTCCAATGCCACGCATCACCTGGTCTGTTGGCTAAAACAGAGGTGATCTCTTTTCAACAGATTTTTGAAAAATGCTTTAAATCTGGTTTTAAATAAGGTTGACTACATATTAGCTGTTTTTGGACTTTTTTTAAGAGTTGTAAACCCATGGAAAGCTGTTTAATATGGATTTAAATTGGTTACATTTGAGAAGCTGGTTTATTGACTAGTTGTCAAAATCCAATTCCTACATGTAAGTGTTTTCACTGCTGGAAACTGATGGAAGGTTTTTTGTGTTTGTTTGTTTGTTTGTTTTAATTTTGGGATGAGGGTAAGGAGCTCGTCCCAAAATTTAAAAACATTTTATAACATAAATGAATCACAGAAAATACCTGTGAGCTATAGCACTATACATACATCTATATGAGTAAATACAACATAACAACACAAACTACACTTTAGGTAATTTTCTTTAAAAATGTTGGATCTCTATTTGAAGGTAAGTGCAAACATTGCTGCTAAATTGTGAACATCCACTCCGTCTCTTTTCACTGATCCTTAAAGGTTGGCCTCAGTCAGAATGGCCCTCGTACACGTGGGGAGGATGAACGCCGTCGTAGTGAAACTCCCTCCGCTGCTCGGTGCTCTCTCTGCTTCTCTCATTTTGTTCTGGAAGAGGATTCAGTGGTGAGATGATCAAATGCAGTCGCTTCTTTCAGCTACATCACATGCGAGTGTTTACGTACCATCATGCTCCTCTTCAGCGTAGTTCTCAAACTCATTCCGCTTTTCCTCGTGGAACTCTCTCCTCCGTTCGTCTGCAGCCAGGATCTGTCTCTGCTCAGCTGGAAGCACACGGAAGGCTCATTACCAAGTAACTAAGTAATAAGATCATGGACATTTTAGGTGCAGTAATTTGTCGTATTGATCCAGCTACATGAGGAAGGACAAAACACACAGATAACTAAAAGTGCAAACCTCTACAGCTGACCAATCCTGGATTTTTAATGTATTTTTTACACAAGAGCAATGCTATGGACACTATTCGTGTCTGAATATATATTTCACTGCAAGCCTAAAGGAAATGACACTTTTTGATTCTGTCACCTTCAAGCTAATTGTGTTACTTTTTGAAAAACTGATCAAAATGTCAACAACATCAACCTGCTCTGTGTTCAGCAACACGACCTCCCTGCTCAGACACAAAGACGAAGAGGGTCTTTATCGCGAATTCAGAGTTGTTTTTTTAAATGCTTTATTTTCAACCGGAATGAAACACTGAAGTTTCAATGTAGTTACAGCTATGTGTAAGCAATGCACTGTTAAAGATAAATGAAACTGAAATAAATATTAAAATGTGCTAGCTCTCTAAACTGAAGCAGCTGTATTGATGCTGCAGTACGGTGGCCAATTGGGGCCACACCAAATTAAACACTAGCAAATGCAGAAAACACAAAAACAAAAGGCTGCATCAATTCTGAAACAGGTAGTTGCATCAAAAGACGTCTTGCAAATGAAAAAAAATGCAAACACAGAGCACACAAATAAATATAACCTGCAGCTACATGTAACAATTCTATTTTATAAAGTGTCTGCTGTAAAGCTCCACAACACAACGGAAGTACCAACAACATAAAAAGAGGTTTCTGTACCGAGGACTTTAACTGACAGACCGTTCAGTGCATCCCGGCCACTCGCTGCGCTCCATCTGTACCAATATTTTGGACTGATATAGTACAGTACGGTCTTGTCAGTGTTCCCACTCACCTCGGCCATCTCCGTGTGTCTTCGGCAATCCTTGGCACAATTTGCCGAATGTGCCCGAAGGACTGCCGAACCTTCCTGACTACATAGCATCCGAAATTGACGCACTAACTGAACAACTTATCAATGTGATCAGGCAAGTTTTCAGTTTAGCCTCGACCAAATCGTACTGTCGGCGTCATGCTCATCTGCCAAATAAATTTCCGCATATTTCATGAAAGCTCACTTTCGCTGACAACCGGCAAACTCCTGGTAATAGAATGTTTCTGTTCTTATCGCAAAAAAAAAAAAAAAAAAAAGTTACGCTTTGGGGAACCCGACCGACTGAGGGCTGACTTCTGACTCAAATTCTTCTCCAATTATTTTTTAATTCAGCACAGACCCAATTGCACGAGGCAATTTACCACTGTGAAAATAGCCCACAAGTTCACGAATTACGTACGCAAGAATAAGGTTTGAGAAAAAAAATTGTAAAATTCAAAAAAAAGGTGACCGACCGACTACTTCTTTTACCAAGTTATCAAACATTGGAAACTGCTGAATGAGGGTAGAGGAGGGGCTGAGCATGTTCACACAGGCAGTCATTGCCCCCCTGATACTGGTCAGCTAGTTATCTCTATATCTACATGGTCGGCAGAGCTGAATAAGTTTATTTACTTAGTTTATTGATGATTTTACTCATAAGATGGCTATATTTTCACATTTTATTATATAGATTTGCAATGCATTGAGCAGAAGAAGTAATTAAAATACATAAACTACATAAAAGCAGTATTATTTAATATATAAGCAGAATAAGTGGCACACTAATGCAAGTGGCTATTTCAAAGCAAAACAGGTTTGTCAGGCCTTTCTGTGTGGAGTTTCCCATGACAGTACGAAAACATGCAGATGAGGCTAATTGATTGAAAAAGGGTATGAGAGTGAACAGCTGTGTTTTTGGAAGTGTTAGCCCTGACAACTTGATCAGGATGAATCCTTTGTCTTCTTTAAGCTCGGTAAACACTGTGAGATTTCAGCAATCTTATAAGTTCCCTGCAAGCCATACTTTGCGACATGGATTTATTTAACTTAGGTAAGACTCCATATTTGATGTGTGCAGACTGAGCGATGTAACAGAGTCGTGGGAAACATTCAGAATGAAACGTCATCCCGACAACGGAATAAGAAGCTCATATTTGCCAACGTCACACAAAATGTCACAATAAAGACGACAAAGCTCATTTATGACAGCAGATTGGACAGACTATATGTTTCTGTGAGGGTGACTGGTTTTATCAGCTGTTTAGAAACAAATTGCGTGTGCGCCTTTTTTTTTTAAATGAAAAGAGTGGAATGAAGCACTTTTCCTCCACACCTCACCTGCGCTTTTCTGCCAGGAAAGAAAAAAAAAACAAACTAAGCATACAGGCTGTTGCATCATTTCATGCTACATTTTGACACGTGGGTCGTAGGATTTCAAACACTGTCTGATATGTTCCCCAGGCCGTCTTTGCACACAAGAGCAAGACAATAGCTGTCTTTGAACCTGTCACACAGTGCGACGTGAGACCACCGTTTTCAGAGACATGACCAAAAATAACGCCACGCTTCTTTCACAATGCTGATCTTTCTTCTGGGACAGCTGAAAATCACACAGTGTAGACCAGGCTTTACTGTGCACTGCGATGGGAGTTGGTCATCAAGGCGCAGTCACACTATAACGTTTACCCCAGTGTTTGGTGAACGCAGGGCAAAGTCGAGAAAATTGGCCAAATGTCAGCAAAACTCATGTTACCGGAGTTTGGTAGCATTCCTCAAAGGCAGCACGGCGTTCCACAACACGGTGCTTGCGGCAACGTGCGGGAGAGGGGTTCGACACACCACTGTCCAGGGATTCTGTGCAGGCAGGGCGAAGCAGCACCCAAACATTAGACAGCGTGGACAATCGCACCAGTAACTTTGTCTAGTGGAGGCTAGCAGATGCTAATGGAGGGAACTTGGTCGTAGCGGAGATTAACTTTCTCTAATGGTCTCCAACGTAGCCAGAAGTACATCGGCAAACGCAGAGGAATTTTAAACATGTTGAAAATTTTTGGAAGCGGTCAACGTTCATCGGCAGAGGATGGTGGAGCCCAGCGGCGGCTAGCAGATGCTAACGGACGCTAGTGGACACCAACGTTTGCAAATACATTCGTCTACATTGGCCAAAACATCTAGGTGAGATTGTGCCTTTAGGTGGGTAGTACCTAAATATCAGTATTCCACTTGTGTGTACAAAATAAAGGTAAGATGACAGATCACAGCCTTCCCCACCCTTCACCATCCAGAAGATCCTGGCTACGCCCCTGACGATGATCAAACACCCAATACAGAGTTGATTCACTGTCTCTCTGACACTCAAAAGCCTTTTTTGTAAAACTCATAAAACTGGTGTTGGTGATGAAAGTGTGACTCACAGCAGAAACTCATGCCAAAGGACGACACACAATGATAGAATCTTGGCTCAAAAGTAAAAGAAAAGAATCTAATGAGTCATCCATCACCTTTTTCAGAACACAGCAGCCAGAGACGTTGCATGAAATACAGAAGTAATTGGAAAATTCTAATGATCAGCTTGTAACAGTTTTGTTCCGTAATATACCACTGACCTGTACCAAAACAGCTATAGCCTCATACACTCACCGGCCACTTCATTAGGTACACCTTGCCAGTCACAGGCTGACCCCTTTTGCCTTCAGAATTGCCTTAATTCTTTGTGGCACAGACTCAACAAGGTGCTGAAAACATTCCTCACAGGTTTTGGTCCGTATTGATACAACAGCGTCACAGAGTTTTCCCACCATTACGCCACCAGCAGCCTGAATTGTTGGTATAAGGTAGGAAGGCTCCATGCTTTCAAATTCTGACCATCTGTAGCCTCATTTTACTGTTTGTAGCTGACAGGAATTGGCACCCGGTGTGGTCTTCTGCTGCTGTAGCACATCTGACTCAAGGCTCGACGTGTTGCGCGTTCAGAGAAGTTCTACAAACCTTGTTTGTTACGAGCGGTTATTTGAATTGCTGTTGTCTTTCTGTCAGCATGTCGTATCTGGCCACTCACTCTGCCATCAACAAGACATTATGATCCAGAGAACCGCCGCTCACTGGATGTTTCTTTTTTTCTGACTATTTCCTGTAGACCCTACAGATGGTTGTGCATGAAAATCCCATCATAGATCAGCAGTCTGTGAAATACTCAAACCATCAACACCCGTCATCTTGACCACGTATACACGCCTACAGGCAGTGAGTTTCTGCCACGTAATTTGCTGATTATATATTTTCTTTAATGAGCAGTTGAACAGGCGTACTGATTGAAGTGGCCAATGAGTTTATAGCCAACTGCTATTATTATCCTTTCAGCCAAGCTTATGTTTGAAGAAACCAAACTTATTCCTTAATGTTGTCAACTCTTCACATTATTTCATTATGAAACTTGAGGATAAATTCACTAATAACTAGAGTAGAAGTCAGAGTGCATACCATTAGTGGTCAATCAACTGGTGCAAAAACACAGGCACTCTCATTTTTAATCAAAATATGTGCATGTGATTTTGAGTAGGGATTTGTCTGACAATGTCAAAGAAAACTGCTGGATCCAGATTTGATCCTGAACACTCTAATAGGGTTCTACTTCGGGTCTTGCGTTCCTCTGTCTACCCACCTCTTGCTCTCTTTGTACATCCATTTTCAACAACCAACATCCACTGTGTTTAATCAAGATTGGTATCATTTTGAGTAAACCTGCTGACAGATGTAAAACTGGATAGAGAAGTGGAGGCGGGTTTGGACATACAGTCAGGTCCATAAATAACTGGACAGTGACATACTTTTGTCATTTTACCACAATGGCGTTAAAATGAAAGAATCAGGGTGTTAGTAGTGTAGACTTTCATCTTTAATTAAAGGGGTTTAACAAAAATACTGCATTAACCATTTAGGAATTACAGCCATTTTTATACAGTCCCTCCACTTTCATAGGCCATTTGTAAATGGACAAATATATGAACATAAGGACATATGGACACAAGGATTATTGTTAATACAACTAATCACGTTTACAGCTAGTTTTCTTTAGACAAGTCAGGGGATGGAAACATGAACATTTCCAAGTCACTGAATATGTCTTGGACTTCATTTACATCAATCATTAAGAAATACAAACAGTGTGGTACTGTATGATAAATCTGTCTGAGTTACCGCACAAGAAGGAGATGAGTGAGGGAAGCCACCAAGACACCCAATAAACTCTGACGGAGTTATAGGCTTCTGTGGTTGTGATTGGAGAATAGCATGGTGCAACTTCTTAGTGGACATTGTGGAGTGGAGTAGAGAAGGACTTTCTTAAAAAGAAGACCTGAAATTTCAGCTACAGTTTGACAGAGGGCACATGGGGAACACAAGCCTCGAGTTGACCTGCTTTTTGTTTGAAAATTGTTCTCTATTCCACTCCACAATGAAGCTGTGATTGGTGATGCAACAGACAAAAGTTGCACTATGAACAGCTTGCCTCACTAGTCTCCTTCTTGCACGGTCATTCACTTTTTGAGAACTGCCTAGTCCAGACAGATTTACCATACAGTACCATACGGTTTGTATTTATTAATGATTGATGTAAACGAAGTACAAGACATATTCAGTGACTTGGAAATGTTCATATATTCATCCACTGACTTGTCTAAAGAAAACTGGCTGTAAACGTGATGATTTATATTCGCAATAATGCTGAAATTTAGTTTGCCCCATTACTTAATGGCTCAGAAAATGGAGGGACTGTGTATAAAAATGGCTGTAATTACAACCGGTTAATGTGATATTTTTGTTAAACCCCTTGAATTAAAGCTGAAAGTCTGCACTGCAAGCACATCTTGATTATTTCATTTCAACTCCATTGTGGTGGTTTACAGAGGCAAAATTACAAATAAATAATAATAATAATAATAATAATTTATATAGCACTTTCAAGTAGAATTTTTTTACAAAGTGCTCTACATACTCAACCATGAAACTGAACAATAAAACATTTTGCATCTGTAAGAACAATTAAAATTGAACATCAATTGCAAGTAAAACATACAAACCATATAAAAAATAAGATAAAACCATAAAAACAAATTATAAACAGCAGAAAATAAATAGGTTTTAAGATTTGCCTTAAAAGATTCAACTGAAGTGGACTTTTTAATATCAACAGGCAAACTGTTCCACAAAGTAGGAGCATGGTATGCAAAGGCTCTGAAGCTTGCTGACTTCTTTTTAACCCTGGGAACACAAAGCAATCTTGCATCCCAGGACCACAGAGCACAAGAAGGCACATAAGGTTTAACATGGTCAGCAAGATAGTTAGGTGCATGACCATGTAGAGCTTTATATGTCAGCAGCCAAACCTTGAAGTCTGTCTGAAGTCTCTTACAGTGACAGGAAGCCAGTGGAAGGAAGCTCGAACAGGTATAATGGGATCAAATCTCTTGGTTTTTGTCAAAACTCTACCAGCAATATTCTGAACCATCTGCAAATATCTCACACTCTTAAGTGGTAATCCAGAAAATAACACACTACAATAGTCAATTCTGGAAGAAAGAAAGGCATGAATCAAAGTATGGAGAAAAAATGAGCCGTCCTAACGACCTCCTTAATATGCAAATCAAAAGATAATGTTGGAACAAGTATATTACACCGAGATTCTTACATTTTCAATATGATGAATCACACAGTCACCAAGTGACAATTTAATTGATCATAAAGATGTCTCAGGCTAGTAGGGCCAACAACAATAATCTCAGTTGTCTCAAAAGCAGGAAATTGGAGGAAATCCAATTTTTCACTGCAATTAAGCAAACCTCCTGTTTAGCAATTTGAGAGACATTACCTACAGAGACAGACATGTACATCTGCAGGTCATCAGAATAACAGTGAAAATCAATTCCATGGCTCTGTATAATCTGACCAAGAGGTGCCACATAAAGCGAGAACAACAATGAACCCAGAACAGAACCCTGAGGTACCTCATATTTCAAAGTTGAGAATTTAGATGTTGTGGCGTCATAATGGACACATTGCAGTTGACCTCACAAATAATATCTGAGCCATGAAAGCACCTGTCCAGCAATACCAAAATCATTCTTAATTCTCTCCAGCAAAATACAGTGATCAACTCTGTCAAAAACTGCACTTAAATCAAGCAACAGCAACACTGATGCAGAACCTGCATCCATGGCCATGAACAAATCATTCACCACTTTAATGAGTGCAGTCTGTGGAATAATAAGCCATACATGCTGACTGTAAGGGCTCAAAAAGATCATTCTCTGATAGATAGGCAAGAAGTTGCTTTGCAGCCACCTTAGATAGACCTGGATACTTGGATTTTTGTTTATGTTTAGGGAAGCAGCCCACAACCTCTGACCTATCCCAGGATTCCAGGCATAGGTCTGTGACTATCCCATATAATTAACATTTGAAATTCAAATCCTGCAGTTGTAAAAGATCATTTACGGTTAAACATTTACAGCTGCAAAGTTTTGCTGACTTCAGGTGAGGACAACACATGCACTGTAGGTATTGATTTCATCGACAAACTAAGATGATTATAGTTCACAAACATTGCACAGTAATATCAATCATCCACGTTTTTACCCACCACACCACAGCTGCAAACCAGCACCCACAAGAACCCAGTGTCAAACAGGAACACTCATTTGTAGTCTGATGGCTGTAAAAAAAATTTGCCACATAATTTCTAGCACCTACTGAAAGTAATAAATATTTTAAACATTCCCCCTTGTAAATTTCATGTGCCTGCAAGCAAGACGCTTCGCTTTTATCTCACGCAGTCAGAGAGGCTCTTCAAACTGAGTACGATTTATTTTTCTCACTTTTCCCTTTTTTCTCTGACTCCTTTCTGCCTGTGTGACGGTACATTCCACATTCAACTCCCAGCCGCCCACTCGCTCGTCTATCTCGCCTTCTTCTCTGTGTGTTCTCTGCTTTCTATTCCTTTCCCTACTGATACAAAGGTGTTTTTGTTGCACACAGACACACAGCATGTTACACGTCTCTGATTCAGAACAGCAGTCGTGACGCCTTCTCGCTTTCCTGATGGCTGAACGAAACGTAACTGTGATGTTGTTGATCTTTGAATGCTGATTTTCAAAGCACCTGTAAAGAAGATATAGACCTTATATACGGTAAGCTCTGTGAGTGTTCAGGGTTACTTTGAGAGTGCTGCTGCAGCATTCAGTAGACTGAGCAGTGGTGTGACCCCACAGGTCAGGGTTGGTTTGAATGTTTAAGAGCTGATAACTTCCACAGTCATTAAAGGGGCCATCGTCTACACCTTTTCAGCAAGATAATTACAATCACCAACTGTCTTAACAACAGATATCAAAACTACCCTACAGACACTGAAGTGATGCATCCTTAAACCCCCTAATTTCAGGTTGCCTAGAAACGGCATGTTTCTGTGCCTGTTGCTATAAAGGGGAAGGAGTTGCTGCTGGCCACGCCCCCTCTTGTTTTAGAGAGGCAGCAGTTCTTGGATGTAAAGCTGTGGTGACATAGAATGACTCAACACAACTCTAGTCAGGGATGTGTCAGTAGAAAAAAAAAGTCTCCCCAATCCAACATCAGGGCGTGTGGGTTCAGTCATAGAGTCTTGGGTATGTTCAAAACCTTAGAGTTGTTGTGTCAGCTAAGCTTCTTCACAAGGACATGGAAAACATCCAGGGACAGGTTATGTTTTTCCAACTTGATCATCAGTCATTCCTAATGTTCATAGTCCAGAAGTCTACAAATTCATGATCAAATCCACAATTTTGTGTTTTCTTTGTTGTAGCACTTTACTCTGATGCTCCTTTTTATACTCAGGATAGCATACAAAGCAAAAGGCGACCACTAGCAATGTCCACTCTGGTATGTTATCAGCATGTTAATTAGGCACAAGGTTTACACCTGATGCCCTTTATGACACAACTCCAGATGTACGTGAAGAATGGGCAGGTGGTCTTGAACCAAGAACCTTTTGTTTTGGAAGCAAGTGCACTAACCATTTGCACCATTGTGCTGCCCTACTCTGGACCACTGTTTCCGGCCTGATTAAGTCATACATTAGCCCATATTATCGTGACCACTGCGTACACATGCTGAAACTACATGATGCAATCAGACACATCTTGATGACGTCATGTCTCGTTGGGTCGTGTTAGTTTAAGGCGAAATGGTTTCACCGAGAGATACATCATCATTGGTCAAGTGTGCATGTGCATGACATATGCAAAACTAGCTCACCATGCTGGTGACAGTGCGTCCAGGACTGTTTAGTATAAGTGACTTAATTTTTTAAGCAGATCAGTCAAAGGTCAAGGTTGTCAAAAATGTTGTCCAAAAAACACATTTTCCAGGATAGGTCCTCAATCAATAGGGCTAGAGAGGTGATCCAAAGCTTATATTAATCAGCCAAGCATTCGTCATTACATGGTCACATGTCACGAAAACATCATGAAATTATGTCACTATGGTC
>OMMV01191813.1:0-12064 GCA_900302635.1 Chatrabus melanurus
ACCCACGCAGACACGGGGAGAACATGCAAACTCCACACAGAAAGGAACTGGGCATGGTGGGAATCAAACCCCAGACCTTCTTGCTGTGAGGCAAGAGTGCTAACCACTGAGCCACCGTGCCGCCCACGGAACTGGTTGTGATTGCTGGAAACCTAAACGCGGCACGTTACCGTGATGAGATTCTGGCACCAGTTGTTGTCCCACTCGTGACACGAAACCGGCTGACTCTGCAGCAGGATAACGCCAGACTGCATGTCACCAGGATTTGTAGGGACTATCTGAGGCAGAATAATGTTCAGTGTCTTGAATGGCCCGCGTTCTCACCGGATCTGAACCCGATTGAGCACCTTTGGGATATTCGTGATCGTCAGGTGTGGGTACGTGATCCAGAACCAACCACAGTACGGCAACTGTCGCCGAATCACCCAGGCTGAAATCCGACAGTTGATTGGCTCTATTCCACGCCGAATTTGAGCGGTACTTGATGCCCGTGGTAGCCATACAAGGTACTGAGATTTATTGATCCAGAATGTCATTGGGCAGCGAGTAGATGAACTGTAAGCTTATGGAAGCTCAATTTTGTTGTTATCCATTAACTTTAATGCTCCTCTGGGGATCCTGCACATGAAAATCAATGTGAGAAAAGTTCTTGAAGTATTGCATTGCTTTGAATAAATCCAAGTGTTGCGTTGGAAGTTTTGTTCGGTATAATATGATGATCGTCAGAAGGCAGATGGGAGACTTCAGCCCAGATTTGTTTTTTTGTATTTAAGTTCTTGTCTGCTGCAGAGAAGACGGGGTGGACTGGTGGGCAGTTCTGTAGTTTGATAGCTGCAGCGGCGCTTAGACCTGACCTGGCCTGACTAACCCTTCTAATTCAAATTAGTCGATCATTAAGAAAAGGAAAGAGTAAGCCAGAGGAAGTTCCTGCCATTCCATTTTGGAAACAAAGCATTTTATTATTTTATGAAGCAAAATCTGCACTAATCTTTATGTTTGTTGGTATTCCTTGCCTGTGCCAATCACAGTTTGAAATATAGTCAACACTCTGTTTCCGCTAACGCTCCAGTTTTAATCCAAATATTGTTTTACACTCAGATATCTGTTTGCTCCTCGTGCAGAAAACTGTGCAGCAGCTCCAGCGTATGTGTCAGTTTCCAGAAGAACAGATCTTAAACGGTGTGAGCAGCAGGTTGACGTCGACTCCAGACGTAAACAGGCGGACAGACAGCGTGAACAGCAGTGCGGTGCACAGGTCAATACTTCATTAATGTACGATTAATGTCTTCAAGCTGATTAATTCCACTCGGCTCTTTATTACTCTGTGTGTGCCCACACGGGAGAAGGAGTCCTCAGCAGGAGTTAGTTAGCTGCCATATGGGGAAGCATTATGGCCGCGGCACCGGGAGGGTCAAGAGGCCGCGCAGAAGGTTTGGCAAAAACTGTTTCCAGCAAGTACTGTGGAGCGACTCAACAGCCGAGTCCTAACTGAAAGATCACTGTCCGTCTGTGTGTGAGCAGTTACTGCGCAAGTATCCCGTCTGTACCACTTATCCCGTTTGACCTCATCCTGTGTGACGGTCACGGGGGTGATGGAAACACATGAACCACCTTTTATGAAAGCGTGTGGCGATATTGTGTTATAAAAGGAACATTGAATTGTGATAATCCAGATGTGGATCTGGCAATTAAATTTTGTCATCTGACTCACTGTATGTCCAGGTCAGGTCTGGGTTCACTCACTGGTGCCACGCATCACCGCATCCGCCACACTACGGGTGAAAAATAACTTACACAGCTAAGAAGGACTTGGCTAAAAAGAAGAAATTTCAACTGCAGTTTGCCAGAAGGCACAGAGGAGACTAGAGCCTAAATTTAATCTGTTTTTGTTTTAAAAAGCCCTTCTTTGTGCGACTCTATTATGAAGCTGCAACTGGTGAAGGAACAGACTAAAGCTGCCCGATGCCCAGTTTCTCCAACAATTTATCCAGATGCTTGTAACTACTTCAGTGTTGTCACGAGGCTCTTGAAAGCTTCCCTCACTAGTGTGCTTTCTTTACTATCACTGTTTTTGAAGTCAGCCTGCTCTAAACAAAATTACCTCTCAGGACCATGCCATTTGTATTTCTTAAGGATCAGTGTAAATGAACTCTCAGAGACAATCAGTGACTTGTAACTGTTCTAGTATCCATCCCCTGACTTAAAAACTGTAAAAGTAAAATTGTAAATTAAATAAATTAAATAATAGTAATAATAATAATAATAATTACATTTAAAAGCTGTAAATGTAAAAGTGATGTTTTACATGCACTCTGCACTGACTTTCTACTTTGGGACCTATATATATATTTCACTCTATGTGCCTCCTGATTTGACGGTTTTTAAAAATATATATATTTATGTGATTAATTTAGATTAATTAATTAATCACAAAGCTTGTAATTAGTTAGATTTGATATTTTAATTGCCTGACAGCCCTATTGAAAACATTTCTCCAAGAACAAAAATCTGCATGATGATGGTGCCGTATTTGCCATCAAGGATTTTTTTTTTTTTGACCATCAGGATGAAAAGCTCTCTGCCTGATAGATAGTGCTGCAGCACCGTGTGTGGACCTCAAAAGGGACTATGCCTAAAAATAGTCCACACCAGGTCTCATTCCACTACAGCATTATGGGTCACCTATGACGTTTTCAGCTCACCCTCATATTGCTGGACTGTTGGGGAGTTTTCCTTTTGAATTTTTATCTTGTATCCTGTGAAACATTCTGTTGGTGCCATGTTCTTCTGTGACTATGCAGACCCCTGGCACACACAGTCACACTGATGATGATACAGTTGGCACACAATGTCAGTTGTGTTTGCCTCCGGAGTTAACCATCACCACTCGACACAAGGCAGCGCCGCATCCTCGCCACCTTTGCCTTCAGCTACAGCAGACCTGTGTGTATCTCAGTGACAGGTGCTTAATTGAGTATGATAACCCCGATGTCAGGGCTGTTTATCCAGACACTTTCCTTTCTGCGCACAGCTCCGCTTGTGCTACAGATTGAATTTCAATACGTCTGAGTGGAGAACGTAAATGCACTTTATCTGCAGCCTCTCTCAGATGAATGAAGTTGCTTTTCTTTGCAGGGCTTAATTTCGGTGGTAAAAAGTAACACGTTTCAGGTGCATTATGTGAGTATTTCTGCTTTGTGAAACATTCAGCATTTACTAAAGATTTACAACATTGTTATTTTCTGTGCAAAGCATCTTCCTGAGTAGTATTCCAGTTTAAAATAGGAGCGGATGAAGAGAAAAACTTTTTTTCACAGGGACTGGTGTGACTCATTGATGGAGTAAAACCTTTTATTGGCTGCAGAGCCATCAGAACGTTGCCTCTTGCTGAGTGAGGGTTGGAGGTTTCCTGTGTCCACGCAGGGCGTTTGTCACTTATGCACACCATCAGCCAGGGTTGGCTTCTCTTACAGACTATAACAAACCAAAGTGAGCTCGCATGTGCTTCCTTACAATGACAATAAATTATCAACACACTGTTCAAATTTTTATGGGCCCTATCTTTTCAATCTATAGCACACAGTGTATCTCGCATAGCGAATATCCTTTTGGAGCATGTCTGACTCATTTGTACTATTTACAGGGTTTGAAATCTGACTGCAAAGTTGGGTGTTAGGCTTCATCCTCTTCATTCGTCGTGAGAGTGTTTTGAGCATAGCATGAAATAAACCAACAGAGTGTTATCTGTCATCATTAAGCTAGAGCTCGCCATTCTTAAAGGGGCAGGCTGTGCAAAGATGCCCCTGAGACAGTCCAGCACATAGTGGCAGGATACAAGAGGTAAACTGGCACAGCATACACTGAGAAGCACAAATAAGTAGCTGGGAAAGTGTTCAAGAACATCTGTGCCAAATATGGAGTGGAAATACAAAGTCCAAGTGGGAAAACCACCAAAGGTGATTAAGAACAGCAGAGCTAAGGTGCTGGTAGACTTCAAGTTCTAGACAGATAAGCAGGTGATGGCCAACCAACCAGACATTGTGGTGGTTGACAAGGAGCAGAAATTGGTAGCTGTGGTGGATGTAGCAATTCCAAGTGATAGCAACATTGGAAAGAAAGTGCATGAGTAGACTGAGAAGTACTAGGGGCTGCAGGAAGAACTAGAAAACATGTGGAAGGTAAAGGCCACAGTGGTCCCAGTGGTAATAGGAGCTCTCGGGGCTGTGACGTTTTTGCAAAAATAATTTCTGAGAACCAAATCTTTTCAAACAAGATTCCATAAAGCAGTAGTGCAATAAAGTGGTACAACAAACATCACAAACTGGCTTACCTTGGCTCCTCAGATAATCATCAGTTTTCCACTGTTGGAACTTTCTGCCCATGATGCTCACCATTTGCGTAGTGACGTAAGATTGACGACATTATCTGAGGACTTTTCAGATGGGTAAATGCCCCAAAGGTCCTCAGAAATTCTCCTGAAAGGATTAGGAAAGTTGCTATGGAGATTTTAAAACACATAAAGAAAATATTTCACTGTTTTGATGGTTAAAAACAATTTCCGTGTTAACGGAGTCCAGTGAAAAACTGTCTGGCTGCAGAACACAGAAGAAAAGCGGACGTGGAATGTGGCACGATGTGACGTGATTCTGCTGCTCTCTTTATAAATCTCTCCTGATGCAGTTTGAGTAGCAAAACTAGTGTGGCTCTATTGTTGAAATAAAATTGCAGGGAGACAACAAGAGAGGCTTTGCGCTTGTGTCAAAATAGCCAGCACGGTGGTCGGGAATGGATGTAGCGCAGGAACTGCAAGGACTTCTGGGGGAACTGTAAATAATTGTAAATAATTATTTAATGCATTTTTTGTGAGTGCTATATGCTGGTCTTGGGGTGATCTTGTTAAAGTTGTACAGATAAATAATTGTGTTGTTAAAATAAAGACAATTATTATGGTGCCATTTGGCATAAGTGTAAATTGTATGTAACTTTATCTGTAAGATTTTCACGTGTGAGACCACCCATTGTTGCGGAAGTATGACGTGCCCGTGTGTGTGTGTGTGTGTGTGTGTGTGTGTGTGTGTGTGTGTGTGGCCACACACACACACACACACACAAAGCAACATAAAGGACCCTGTCTTGGTGGTGGGTGCATAACGTGACACAGGGAGATTTGGGGCATGTCCGCCAACACAGTGCTGTTTTCACAGTGTGAAACATCAGGGCAAACAAGGGTGCTGGATGCAAAGGGGGCTGGATTAAGTCATCTCATTAGTCATGGGTGTGTTGTGGCCATAACATAAAATCAACTACTCAGAGAGGAAAGATGTATTATCAGCAGTCAGCAGACGGTGTTTTAGTTGCAAACCATGTTTAAAGTCCATCCCCTGTGAAAATGGTATTTGACTGGTCTCTTTATAAAATCTCTCCTCAAAAATAATGTGGCTCCATCTCATATAAAAGTCAGATGTGGGTATGTGTGTATGTCTGCCTATGACTGGCCGTGGCGACTGGAGCATTTTTAAATGTTGACCCCTGTGTAATCCTTCATTGACCCCCTACCTGGCTATAGCTACCACTCTGGTATGGCTATCATACATTTTTGTGTTGGCCATGGCATACTGAGGCTGGATTATAGGTGGTACCGAAAACCTGCCTGGCCCATGGACGACACCGATTCATTTTATTTGAAGTCATAATGGTCATTAATACACAGTTTATTTTGTTTTAAAGTACGAGGTATTGTCATTGTGTTCCCATTGTGGTCATGGCCATAATCCACCTCCTACTGGCCCTTTTGAATGTTTCACCAAACAGCTTTGAAAGGTTTGCAGGTATTTTTTCCTCAGTTGAAGGTTCTCTCTATTGAGATAATGCACCTCAGCCGTGGCCCTGTGTCCAGGTTTGAATCATTTAATTAGCCCATGATTCTTTTTTCCTTTAATTGAATGGCCTTCCGTGTAATGACTGTCTTTGTGAACGTGAGGTAGACAGCAAGTACATCCCTTTATGTCTCCGCCCTTCTCTTCGGAAACTCTGGGAAAGGATCTGCGTACACCTGTGAGGATCACAAACTCTAAACTCTTCCTGTAACAGTTCAGCAATCCAATTAGTGTGTTTGGAATGAAAGTGTGTGAGAAAACCACAGGCTGGTTTCAGATGTGAGGCACCTGTCTTTGTGGTACGTCCAGCTCCACTGAACCTGCAGAAGGTCAAGTTGTCTTTGTACTCTAATTAAATCTGAAGTCATTACGGTGGACGTCAGGGGACAAAATGCAGGAGCAGCATACATCTTTATTTTTTATTGACAACATAAAATCACAGATTTGATTAAACCTCATTGTTATGTCTGTGATCACAGCTTTTTTCTCTCTCTCTCTCTGTCTCTCTCTTTCTCTCCACCTCGTCATTTCCAAAGTTCAGCCGTGAGACTGAACTGGAGCTCTGAGGGTTCAAGGAGCGTTTGTCATTGTTCTTGTTGCCAAGCAACTCTCTAATTAGCCCCAGCCAGCTCACCCGAAGAAACAAAGGGGTATCGTGTTGTTAAAAATAAAGATGGAAAGATGATTTATTTTGCTCTCTCCGAAAGTAAAAGGCGAGGAGGAGTTCTTGGGTCATTTGGGAGTTTTGTTTCATGTTATCACAGCTAAAGTTAATGTTCTCTCTTTCACCTCCGTGTTGAGCTTGATTGTGTGTCAGGCATGTTGGATATAAACATGTCGAAATTACATCACATTGACAGACGTGTCCCCAGCATGAGATGTTTTTGTCCAAAATGAACTAAATGGAGCTGAGTTGATGAGCTAATCAAGGCTAAAGTACAACAGTATCCAGAGAAACCTTAAAAATAACCAAAAACATTCCAATATTACAAAAAAGTTTGAAAGTTTCTCAGCTCTGCCCATAATCACAGCTCCACCACAAAATTGAATGGTTTCTATTTCAGATCACACCAGTATTTGCAGCAAGTTTTGTGACAACGATTTCATTAGAAATGAATGAATATGGCCCTCTACCTCAAAATGTAGTGGTGCCAATCACACGCCAAGGCTGCATTCACATAAATGTGGTGATCTTAATCTGATTGATTGATTTTGCGTGCATCTGACAAAGATCTGATCTTTTCTGTGTTGTGTTGGTAAGTCCCGCACTCGAAATCTGAAAGTTACAGCTGTGCACGTGCCAGGCCACGGCATGATGAGGCAGGGTGGCTGGTTCATTTTCTCTTCCCTTTCCACACCCTGGATCACTCTCTCCACATCATTCAACCTTCTCTCCCTTTCATTTTCTTTGTTCATCAGCTCCTCAAAGTACTCCCTCCACCTTCTCAACACACTGTCTTTGCTTGTCAGCGTATTTGCACCTGCATCTTTATGACCCTAAATGGCTGCACATCCTTTCCTGCATGGTTTGAAAATGATGTCAAAAGACCCGTTCTCAAGTTCACACACGGTTCAATCATAGGAGGTACTGGACCCCCAAAAAAGAGGTCAATACAACAGTTCAAAAATAAATTTAAATATGGTTCTTGCCTGTAATTACTTCATAGTACCTGTGGAAAATAAGATATTTCTAATTCTGACTCTGATTTTAATCATAACTATTACATTATATTTTCCATAATCATACCTGAAAGAATCATGTGATACAATTTCAGACATAGAGGGTACCATTTCCGAGCATTAGTTGAACATCTCGTCTGCCTGCCTCACATTTCAAAGGATCACATATGGTCCAGTGTGTGGAACAAGCCAAAGGATACTGTAGGAGGGTAATATAAGGAGTTATGTAACTTGTTTAATGCACTTTAGATTCTTACCTTCAGACGTTCTGAATTAGACAGAATGCGATAATGTTTGCCTTAAAAGTTACAGTTTAATTAACGTTCGCTAACATTTGCCTAATGTTAGGCAAGGTCCCGCCTCTGCCTCATGTTATGCAGGTGATATACAACACCAAATCAGAAAAAGTTGGGATAATATGGAAAATGCAAATTTAAAACAAACAAACAAAACGCAGTGATTCTTACATTTACTTTGACTTCTGTTTCATTGCAGACAGTATGAACCCAAGATATTTTATATTTTGTGTGGTCAACTTCATTTCATTTGTTAATATGCATCCATTCCTGCATTTAAGTCCTGCAACACATTCCAAAAAAATGTTGGGACGCTAAAGCATTTGCCACTTTGTAAAGTTGCCATTCCTTCTCACAACACTTATAAGACATTTTGGCATTGAGGATACCAAGTGATGAAACGTCTCAGGTGTTATTTTGTCCTATTCTTCCTGCAAACACAGCTTAAGGTGTGCAACAGGACAGTGAAGTCGTTGTTGCATTTTTCGTTTCAAAATTCTCCATACATTCACTATTGGGTACAGGTCAGGACTGCAGGCAGGCCAGTCCATTACCTGTTCCCTCTTCTTCCACAGCCATGCCTTTGTCATGGGTGCAGAATGTGGTTTTGCATTGTCTTGTTGAAAATGCATGGACGTCCCTGGAAAAGGTGTTGTCTTGAAGGCAGCATATGTTGCTCTAAAATCTCACTGTACTTTTCTGCAATAATGCTGCCATCACAAAAGTGTAAATTACCTTTGCCAAGGGCACTGACACAACCCCATACCATGACAGACCCTGGCTTTGAACTTGTTGCTGATAACAGTCTGGATGGTCCTTTTCATCTTTGGTCCGGAAGAACACAGCATCCATTTCTTCCCAAATAGATCTGGAATACTGATTCGTCTGAACACAGTACACGTTTCCACTATGTGATGGTCCAAAGATGTCTTCGAGCCTAGAGAAGTCAAGGTTGCTTCTGGACAAGGTTAACATTAGGCTTCTTTTTTACACAGTATAGTTTTAACTGCCATTTGTGAATGTAACTCTATAATGTAGTGCTTGACAAACGTTTCCCAAAGTAATTCCTTGCCCATGTGGTTATATCAGCTATTGATGAATGACGGTTCTTGATGCAGTGCCGTCTGAGGGATTGGAGATCACAGGCGTTCAGCTTAGGCTTGCACCATTGCCCTTTATGCACAGAGATTCCTCCAGATTCCTTGTATCATTTAATGATATTATGCACTGTACAGGTAGAAATATGATGCAAAATGCAAATCTCTTCCAATCTTTCTTTGAAGAACATTGTTTTTAAACATTTGTTGACAAACTGGAGATCCGCTGTCCATCTTTGCTCCTCAAAGACTCACCCTTTCATGGATACTGCTTTTGTATCAAATCATGATTACAATCACCTGTTGACATCATTTCTTAATTTTTTTCTCTTCATTCCTAGCCCTAAATTGGCAACTTTTTTTTTTGGAGTGTGTTGCAGGCCTTAAATGCAGGAATGGATTTATATTAACAAATGAAATGAAGTTGACCACACAAAACATGAAATATCTTGGGTTCATACTGTTTGCAATGAAACAGAAGTCAAAGTAAATGTAAGAATCACTGCAAAGCATTTTTTATTTGCATTTTCCATATCGGCCCAACTTTTTCTGATTTGGGGTTGTAAATTCATGTGCAGTCAAATCTCTTGATGATAACCGTATCATCAGCGGCGGCGGCCTGCTGCTGCATCAAGCCTCTGATGAAAGAACGTGTGGGGGGAGATATGGGGAGGAGCAGCTGGATGAAAACGAGAGGAGTCGGAGAGCTCAGCTCCTCGCTTTCAACACGATTGCTCCCAGTAAGTTGCATCTGTCTCCAGTGGCAGACAGCGAAGAAGCACAACTTAGAACCATGTCCAGAAATATCTCTCTGATGCATGAATACTTCTGCTCTCCTTATACTGCACAGAGCAGCTCCTCTGCACGCGCTCTGCTTCATTTCATGCATAAAACATCAGGATTCTCCTTCTCCTCCTTCTCCTCTCCTCTCTCTCTTCAGTGTCTGTTCCACTGGATCAGTGTAATTCACTTATACTGCCTGTTCATCACAGAGCCTCCTTGAGAAAAACAAAGTCAAAGAAGGAAAAAAAAAAACACCTCCTAAATGTGAACGCACATAAATTTCTCTTCCTCGTCAGAATTATCATGTTCTATACGACTACCCATAAACCCAGTGGGAGGATGTGAAACCCATAACCCTGCTGGAAGAAGAGTTTGGACCAATAAATAATTTCCACTCTGAAGCTGGTATCCTCTAAAGCAGTGGTCTGGTACTAGTACTGTCTCTGCAGTCAGGTTCATAAGTAGTTGAACAGTGGCAGAATTTTTGTAGCTTTGCCACTGTCCACCACAGTGGAGTTGAAATGAAACAATCAAGATGTGCTGGCATTGTGGACTTTGAGCTTCAATTCAGCGGGTCTCACAAAAATATTGCATTAACCATCAAATTAATGGTAATGTTGGTTAAACATTAACCAACACATCATCACTTTCAGAGCCAGTTTTCTTTGGATGAATCAGGGGATGGATACGTCAAATTTTCTAAGTCACTGAATATGTTTTGGACTTCATTTAGATCAATTATTAAGAAATGCAAACAGTGTGGTACTTTGTGGTAAATCTGTCTGGGGCAGGCAGTTCTCAAAAACTCAGTGCACAAGAAAGAGATGAGTGAGGGAAGCCATCAAGACGCCCATGACAACTTTGAAAAGTTCAAGGGTTCTCTGTCTGTCCCCTTCATCTTTTCCAGTTGCTCCGGCCCTCCTCCGGAGCAACACTGAGGCACCTACATGTTTGATCATGCCCAGGGAAGCACACCACATGGTCCAAATGTCACCGCTGACGTTCCCTCACAATGCAAGTGGTCTGAGTCTCCCTAAGTAACCATTCATTTGATACAAACTCATACCAGCAGAACCCAAGAGACCTAGTACCAAAGACATCCATACAGTAAGACAGGAAGCACCAAAACCCGAAATATTTGGACTGTTGTTCTCCTGCAAAGATGTCGTCATCACCAAACACCTCTGTCCAGTGACCTCATGACTCCATAAGTTCTTCCCAGATGTTGGCTCTTGAGCTCAAAGAATCTCACTTCTGATGGCCGAGTCCAGGAAGTCATTAAAAGCCTGGATCTTATTCTTGATCCAGGACAATAACAAACCCAGACACTCAGATTCCTCACTCAAATTCTCAAGTGCTGCCATCAGGGTATCCTTTGTCAGCACTCGGCTGGATTACTGTAATGCACTTTATATGGGGGTAAGTGGTTCCTCTATCGTTCGTCTCCAGATGGTGTAAAATGCTGCCGCGCGTTTTTTAACTGGAACATACAAATATGAGCATGTTTCCCCTGTTTTAGCCTCACTCCACTGGCTGCCCATACATTTTAGGATTCATTTTAAAATTCTTTTATTTGTTTTTAAGGCCCTTAATGGTCTTGGCCCGCCCTATCTATCTGAGCTGCTACATCCCTATACACCCACCTGTTCTCTCAGGTCAGCTGATCAGCTGCTCCTGAGTATCTGTAGAACTAAGCATAAGCTCAGAGGGGACCTTGCGTTTGCTGTTGTGGCTCCTAAAATGTGGAATAAACTGCCTTTGCATATTAGACAGGCCCCTTCGCTTTTTGTTTTTAAATTTCTTCTTAAAACTTATCGGAGAAAACGCAAGAATTTACCGAAAACCCAGACTGAGTACTGAAGGGAAATGAAAATTGAGCGGAAGTACGTAGGAAGGTAGAGCCGGTAGAGCCAGGCAAGCACTCTCCGCCTTCTGTTTAAGTTTTTTCCGCAAAAGGATATGACGTCATGTTACTAGATAGTCGAAGAAAAACATTTCGCCCTCTGCTGGAGAAAAGCGGCAACTTTTTTCCCACCCGGCTTAAACATAGACTAAAACGAAGCATTTAAATTTGGGAAAAAAATCGATTTTTGAACAAAAAAATCGATTTAAAAATCTTAAAACAAAAAATTGCGATACTTATGTGAATCGATTATTTCTTCCTCCCCTAGTATCCATTGATTCTGCAAAGATCACAGCATCGTAGATTGGCACAAGTTTTACGCTGGATGCCCTTCCTGATGCAACTCCACATTACATGGAGAATGGGCAGGGGTGGCCTCGAACCAGGAACCTTCCGCACTGAAAGCGGTCGCAATAACCGCTAGGACAC
>OMMV01191821.1:0-11941 GCA_900302635.1 Chatrabus melanurus
AAAAATGGGTTTGGGCGGTTAGCCTACTTTTGCGTTCATTTGATTGAATATTGTTTCTGAAATCGGATAGGCTAAGTAATTTTAAAGCTTGTTAATGATTTCAATGTGTTTAAATGAGAAACAAGGCAAAACAATTTTGGGCGGTTTTTTGTGCATTCTCGCGGTTTTTGACGAGGTTTTGGGCTGGAAAACCTTGCTGGCATCTGGCAACACTGGGCTTAGCATTGCTAGCGTTCGCTTTAGCCAACTCCTTCACCACTAACGGAGCGAGAAATCAAACGTTTCCCGAACCCCGTGGGGAGGAGGGCCACAACATCATGGCCACCAACAAAACTCAGCAAAGATTGTTCTTGCTCCGGCTTTAATTTCTGGATATTCGGCAGCGTTGCCACAACGGACCGAATATCTTTCTCCGCCGCCATTACTGAACTACAACTCAAACTGGCGCATGACCTCAACGTCATCGTTCTCAGCCACTCCCTCTGTTCGCTGATTGGACCGACCAAAAATTGGTTGGAGAAAACCCAAGAATATACCGAAAACCCAGACTGAGTACTGAAGGGAAATGAAAATTGAGCGGAAGTACGTAGGAGGGCGGAGCCAGGCTTCCACAGAAGGGCCATACATGCCAAATTTCCTGATTTTACACTTGCCCGCTCATCTATGAATGTGAGGCATGACTGTGAAGCGCTTTGAGTGTCTGCATCAGAGGGAAATGTGCTATATAAATACAGTCCTTATACCATATAAATGCACGAAATCAGAGAAGTAAACCGTTATTTTCTGATTGGTTATCAGCCGTTATGTTCTTCAACTCAAATAACACGATCATACCTCCACACAAGTCAGCACAAAGGAATTTGGATGAATTTAGCTGTAAAAGAAAAAGAAAACGAGGGAGATGAAAGTGGTGCTACGTCACATCAACTAGGCAGGGATGCATTCGACCCCAACAAAACGCAGTGAAGCATTTATTGAAACAGAAACAGCAGCGCGTTGAACATCCTGCTGTGTGATGTAAGTATGACAACTGTGGCAGCTGAGAAAGCCGTTTTTGGTGTTGTTGTCGAGGAAATCTCAGAGCTAGATGACATGGATTTAAAAACATGTTTAATACTTCAAAATACTCTGTGTCACAGCCACTGCGTGCCTTTGCCGTCCAGAATAGCAGAGAACTGAACCAACGCTATGTGCGAACTGTGGTTCATAATAACAGTGATCCAACATTTGCCAGTGAAGCTAATAAAATAAAAATCAACATTAATGTTAACATGCTTTGAAAAACATTAGATGAAGCATGTTTGTGGAAATCAACACACACAATAAGCCACACAATAAGTTAAAATTAAATGATTATTAGCTTACTCTATTAAAAAGCTTTGCTATAAACTTACGAAAGCATCTTCAAATGATGCAAACACCAAGCAGCAGCGGCCACATTTCAATAGGAGTTATTTGGAATCTATTGTGAGCACCGCTTTTTTTTTTTTTTTTACATCTTTTTAATACAACAGGGGTTATATACATGGTGAGTGGGTAAAACCTCTGACACACTTACCAAACGAGAGAAAACATATCTCAAACCCAGTTGCACGGCGGTTTGAGTAAACGCGTCGTTCAAACTGACAACCATAGCAAAACGTTTTGAGATTGAACGTGGCCCAGGTACCAAAGGAGTGGTAACATGGCGGCCTGTCGCTTCATCAGGTAATGCTCTATCCAGATCTATATTACAGCACAATGGTTCCATAGAGGACCCTTCAAAATAAAAGCTCCGAAACGGTTATCCAGGCACCTTCAAAATAAAATGTCAGACACCAGACAAAAGTGCAGATGGTTCATTGTTGTTTGAGGTCACAATCACATCAACTTTCTAAACTTAAGAGTGGTCTCACAACACGCACACACACACACACACGCCAACTTGCTAGCAAATTTACACACAGGGCATACAAGCGCTGGTAACACAGGCCAAATATAAGCCAATAAAGTAGAGGTTAAAGTGGTGGGCTTGAGAACAGAGGATCCTCTGCTCGATTCCCAGTCAGACACGAAAATCTCTAAGGTCCCTTGGGCAAGGTCCTCAATCCCTGAGTTGCTCCTGGTGTGCAGCTCAGCACCCTGGTGTGTGTGTATGTGTGGGATCACTGTAAAGTTCTTTGAGCATCTGCATCAGATGGAGAAGTGCCATAGCAATGCAATGCATTTACCATTGTTTTAGCACAGACTGGGTACCAGTTTGAAGATGCCAGATTAATTCACCTCAGATCTCTGGATTACATTGAGCAGGTTGGTGCTCAGTCAGGATCCTTTCAATATTCCTGTCAGATTTTAATGTACATATCTTCAAATAATTGAGGTAAAGAATGTCTAAATCACTGATTGAATTGAAAAGATCCAGTTGGCTAATGTGACATTTATTTATTATTCATTACTTCTAGCTGGTCCAGATAAGGATAACATCCACAGCACAGAGGAACGCTGTGAAAAAAAACATTGTGGACATTTTAAAGAAGATGCTGCTGTTGGATAAAAACAGACAAATTACACCTGATGATGTACCACAACATCCATTTTCCACAGAGGACCAGCACACTGATACCAGCCATCAGGTGGCTGCAAACCTGCAGAATGAGGGTTGTAAAGCAGCAGACGTCCAGCATGGTCAGTCACATATTTCAGAGTGGTCACGGTCGCTCATGTTTGTTGTTTGGATCAAACTGACAGCAGACGTCTGTGACATTTTTAGGAGTGACAGTCGAGCTGCAAGGACAGCCATGTGAGGATGTTCTATAAGCAGAGAGGAAGTGGCAGATTAAGGCGCAGTCACACCTAGACGGTCGGGCCAACGTAGACGGATGTATTTGCAAATGTCAGTGCCCGCTAGCCTCCGCTAGTTGCAACTGGGCTCCGCCGTCCTCCACCGATGACCGTGTCCAACAATTTTCTTCATGTTTAAAATTTCTCGGCATTTGCCGACATACCTCTGGCTGCGTTGGAGACCGTTACAGAAAGTTAATCTCTGGTATGACCAAGTTAGCCTCCGTTAACATCTGTTAGCCTCCGCTGACTAACGTTTGGGTGCTGCTTCGCCCTGCCTGCTCAGAATCTTTGGACAGCGGTATGTCAAACCTCTCTCCCGCATGTTGCCACGTTGGCAAAAGTCCTGCTTGTTCTAATGGTGCGCTGGCTAACGCCCGCCTTTGCTGGCTTCCGCTAGCATCATGTTGTGGAACACTGTGCTGCGTTTGAGATTCACTACCAAACTCCGAAATGCGAGTTTTTCTGACGTTTGGCCAATTCTCGACTTTGCCCTGCGTTCACCACACGCTGGGGTAAACGTCATAGTGTGACTGCACCTTTTACAGGTTAGAAATGCAGGCTTGTGATCAGAAGATTACAGGTTCAAGCAAGGTCCTGAATCTCCAAATTGCTCCTGGTGTGCAGTTGTGTCGCATGGTAACACCCTGAGGTCAGTGTATGATCATGTAAATGTGATGCATCACTGTAAACTGATGTGTCTGCATCAGATGGAAATGTGCTACAGTGTGTAAACATTCTTTAAAAGGATCCAAGTGGTTCTCTTCTGCTTCCTCAGCAATGATGACGACAATTTATCATTTATGACTTGGGCACAGATGGCGTCACCCTGCATACCTCCCCACAAGCCCTGTGCTGCTCAGTGACTAAGTGCTCTGTTCATTATGACCTAGTCAACACCCAGCTGAACACCACTGAGTAAATGATTTCTAGTTCCATGAAGTCAATCCAGAAGGACTGACTCCCTGTTCTGGCCAACCTGTTCAACTTTGACATTTGAAAGGAAGCAACTTCAGCTGCGAAACAAATTGAAATGTGTCTACAATCTTGCAGTCTTGCAAGATGCCAGTGACACTCCTGCCCAAACACTCCAGTCTTGAAATCCTCTCTGGGGTGATCGGTGGTCTGCTGGTGATGCTCCAAACCAGCTCTCAATAGTGACCTGAACCAATCGCCCACAATGGACCGACCATGAGCACAGTAGATTCAACTCCTGAACTGCTTATGATGTCAGGTGGTTGTTGTGATTCTCCCTTATTTGAATATTAGGTCAAGATGCACAAAATGAAGCATTTCAACATCAATATCAATATGTTTATTTGATGCATCATATGGTATTCACATCACATCACAGTGAACAAAAGGAGCAAGAAGAAGAAAATCTTATAAACCCGCCCTTTGCACAAACAAACAATCCACAACAAAATAATATATATCAACAAAGGCTACCTGTCTTTGTCCTTGGATAAGACTCTTCATCTGCATTGTTCAAGTCCACCCAGCTGAATGTGTTACTTTCAGTTCAATTCAATTCATTTCTACAGCACCAAATCACAACATGAGTCACCCCACGGCGCTTCACAAGAGTAAGGTCGAACCTTACCCAATCCCTGAGCAAGCACATTGGCAACAATGGTAAGGAAAAACTCCCTCAGGCGGTTTTTGATTTAAGGAAGAAACCTCAAGCAGACCAGAGTCAGTGGGGTGACCATCTGCTTTGGCCATACTAACAATAACAAAATAAATAAAACAAAGCACAACAAAGAACAGAAATGTTGCAGCTAAGCAACCATAGACATGTAGAGTCCAGTGGTTGCCAGGACCGACAGCTCATAAGACATCTAAATGGTGAAGAGCAGAGTCTCAGAAAATGGAATACAATTGGCGAGTTGGTGATCAAAGCAAGTTCAGTCATAGTAGGAACATTCCCCAGAATTCGTCCATTAAATTATACCAGAAGTCCTCAGCACACCCCGGATTTCCACAGTTTCCCATAGAGCTCACATGCCCCAATCCTGGAAGGATCTCGGAGGATCAGATGGATCAATGAAACTCCCATCTGCATTGGCAGCGCCCAGGTACTGGTCGTCGGTGGTCTGCCTCTTCATCAGCAACTTGACCTCAAACAGAGAACAAAGCAGAAATCAATCAGCCAGAATGAACAGTTCACAGTAACACCATCTTACAACAGTGAACTAACAGACAAAGTCCTAACATACCGACAACATAGTGCTACACTTCATGAACATTCCCCAGGATTTGGATGAGATGAGTCTTTCTCCACCAGTAATGGCAATAATTGAAGATGGAGGGAAAGAATGATTCAATACAGCTAAGTCTATTTCAGTTATAAGACAGAGAACAGATGAGTCTTTAATCTGGATTTAAATAACTCCAAAGAATCAGACTGTTTTATTTCAGTGGGCAAACTATTCCACAGAAAAGGTGCATGGTAAGAAAAAGCTCCGTGACCTGCTGACTTCTTTTTTACCTTTGGAACACACATTAATCCTGCTTCCCGAGAACGCAGAGCATGGGTCGGGACATACGATCTAATTACATCTGCCAGATAGGGAGGTGCTAGTCCATGTAGGATTTTGTATGCTAATAGCAAAACCTTAAAATCTGAGTTCACATGAACAGGAAGCCAATGAAGGGAGGATAAAATCAGGGTAATACGTATGGTCAAACTTTCTTCTCCTGGTTGGAACACTACCTGCAGCATTTTGAACCATTTGAAGACCTCTGATGCTTGTATGTGGCCAGAAAATAAGACATTACAATAATCAATTCAAGATAAAACAAAGGCATGAATCAAAGTTTCTATATCTGCCATCGAGAGAATAGGTCAAACCTTTGCGATGTTACGCAGATGAAAGAAAGCATTCTTTGTAATTTCTGTAATGTGTAGGTCAAAGGACAGTGTGGGATCAAAGATCATCCCTACATTTTTGCCTTATTACTATGATGAATGACATCCAATATTAACGTTAGCTGATCCAACTGGTGTCTGTGTCTCGCTGTAGCAATAACCATCATTTCAGTCTTGTCTGAATTTAAGAGTAAGAAATTACAGGACATCCACTTTTTCACTGACACCAAAAGGTCCTCTAAAATCCCATTTTGAGAGAGATCATTTGCATTAATTTGCATGTAAAGCTGTCATCAGCGTATCAGTGAAAAATAATTCCAGAGCATTGCGGTATCTGTCCAAGAGGTGCAATGTAAAGAGAGAATAGCAGAGGGCTGAATACAGGCCCCTGCGGTACCCGATATCTTGTATAACAACATTACATATTTTAGTAATGTTGTTATACAAGACACATTGAGATTGGTTAGATAAAGATGTCAACCTTGAGAGAACCCGACCAGTAATACCAAAATAATTTTCAAGCCTGTCCAACAATATATGATGATCAACTGTATCGAACGCTGCACTGAGATCCAGCAGTAGCAGCACTGTATTGGTATCCAAGTCCATCGCCAGCAGATCATTCATCACTTTAGTAAGTGCTGTGTCCGTGGAGTGATAAGTTGTAAATGCCGACTGCAGTGGCTCAAAGAGATCATCATTAGCAAGATAAGCCAGAAGCTGCTGTGAAATTACTTTTTCAAGAATTTTTGAACTGAAATGTAGATTTGATACCAGCTTATAATTTGCCAGCAAACCCGGATCTAGGTTCGGTTTCTTAAGAATAGGTTTGATCACTGCAGATTTAAATCATGCAGGAACAGATCCAGCTGTAGTTGACAGGTTAATCATTGTCAGCACAGTGAGTCCAAGTGAAGACCACAGGTCCTTAAGCAATTTAGTTGGTAATGGATGAAAGAGAAGTTGTATTTTTAGCATTATCCACAATTTGCAACAGCATACTAAGCGAGATAGTGTCAAAATCAGTAAATGTTGGTTTTCTATCAGAGTTAACACCTACTTTAGTTATAGGATCACTCAGTCTGACTAAAATTTGCTGGGATATTTTTGACCAAATATCCTCTATTTTCTTTTCAAAGTAGTCCAAGAAATTTTGGGCTGCAAATGGTGAACAGCTTGTGGACAGTTGTACATGAACAAGTTTGGCCATAATGTCCAACAGGAATTTTGAATTATGCTTATTAGGTCAGAATAATAAGCCGTCTTTGCAGCTGATAATGCATGTCTGTACTCTAATACACCGCCATGCCGGGCAAGACGACAAAACTTCTAATTTAGAGCTTCCCCATTTGTGCTCCAGACTCCTACACTTAAGCTTGAGATATCAGGTTTTCATTAAACCACGACTTTGATGGTCCAAGTCTCTTTTTTTTTAAGCTTTAAGCTTTAAAATGAGTCACACCGAAGATGGCTGACTTATAGATAATCAAGGTTGCTGCTTTTCTGTAGCACTTCCACTAAATAACGAGCATTCTGTCACGAGTCGAGGACGGCTGAGAACCCCAAAGCAGAAAACCACCGATGGTGTGCATAAAAACAGTCTTTATTAGGTTTACCGGAAAACAGGCTGAGGTCGGTACACAGGTTGGCAGTCCAGAAAGGTAACAGTGTCCGAGAGGGAGCAGGCAGGAGAATAACAGGAGGCTGGCAGAGTTTGTACACAAAAGGACTACCAAAAAAAAGTAACAGAGTCCGGCAGGCAAAATACACAAAAACACGTAGGGATAATCAAGGTCTGGCAACGGGAGGTCAATCACAAGGAAACACTGGAAAAATACTGGAAAATATGGTGCAAAGAAGGCAAATAAGGACAATATTCTAGCAACGACTAAAAGGAACTCTGGGGCTTAAATACACTGAGAAGAAATAAACAAAATGAGACACAGGTGTGGGCAATCAGGGAATTGGAAACAGCTGGGGAAAGGCACAGGAAGAAAGCAAAGCAAACATACACTGGGAACTGGGGTTTCAAAATAAGATAGGAAGTAGGGCAAAACACTGAAAAACTAAAAATAAACCAAAACCAGGAAAGGACACTAGGGGGAGGCAGAGGATCAGCTAACAACCGTGACACATTCAAATACTGTGATAATTTTTGTGATCTAGGTCATGCCGACAAGAGTTTTACAACCAATTCTCAGAAAATGATGTTGAAAAATGACCTATGTTTTCCAATATTGTATGTAATAATGTTAGGCAAAAAGAAATCCATGGAAAAAAGTTTTTGCTTCTTTATGTCTCTCAGTTCTACACTTATGAGTGAAAATAAATGAAAAAATGGAGGCACTGCTGTCATCACAAACATGTCACTTTGTTTTTAGCCTTGTGCTCAGTTTTCCATTCAGTTTCAATATGTAGTTTTTTAGTGATGGAGCGGGAGTAGGGTTGCCAACCGTCCCTTGAAATAAGGAATCATCCCGTATTTAGAAACAAAAATACGCGTCCCATATTGAGCTAGTTTAAAAATCGTTTCACACACACAACAAAAGGCAAAAAATAAATTCACCATGCCAGGAGGGGTGAAGGCAATCGGGTCGGCCGGCCCTGCCAACGAGGTGTCCCTTATTTATTTTTCAGGGAGTTGGCAACCCTAAGCGGGAGGTGTACGCACTTGTGGCCGCCTTGTTCTGCATGTTTATATATTTGCAAGATATCTGAAGAACGCTTAATCTGGTTTTGATCAAATTTAGCAGGTACATTGGGCTTATGGATTGGAAGAAGTGATTTGATTTTGGTTAGGATAGGCCAAAGATCATGGTCAATTGTCAAGGTCAAATTTATGGCTACGTTTCATACTTTGAAATGTGGCTGTGACATCGATGTACTCCCTGAGCATTTTTGAGCTAGTTTTTATTTTATTTTTGCATCTCATGCACTAAAATTAAATATGTTGCCAATATATTACTTATTCATTGCAACATTCAGTTATGTGGGGACAAATTTTGGTAGGCGATTTGGCAGGGTAATGTAAACGTGTTTGTCTGTCTATGTGTATCAGCCCTGCGATAGAATGGCGGCATGTCCAGGGTGTACCCCACCTCTCGCCCAATGATCGCTGGGATAGGCTCCAGTCCCCCCGTGATCCTTAACTGAATAACTGGAATAAATGGGTTTAGAAAATGGGTGGATGAATTTGTCAGTGTTGACTTAGGTCATAAATTGTTTCAAAACAGCCAAGGGAGTCTCATTCATACCTTATACTAAATAAATCTGGGATAGAAAAATTATCTCATGGGCAGTAAATGTGATTGAATACAAACTCGGTAACAAATGAAACATAAAACTTTTTTTAATTGGAAAATGTGTTTATTTTATTTGTCCACAGGGGAAAAAACTCAAACTACTTCATCACTGCACAGTTACAGCTGTGTACTAACATGTCATTCTACAGCCGGAAAACACTGCATAGTTCATATACTAGGTATAAAGCTTTTTGGAATACTTAATCGATCTGAGACCATTCTCTAACTTTGTTCCACATTTTGACAAATCATCACATTTGGTAACGTTTTGATCAGCCTGATCAATTATTGATTCACAACGTCCGTATGTGTACTCTCTCAAAAAGAGTTCAACTGTGCGGTTTCTCCATATCAGGCACTGTAAAACATCACAGAGGAAAGTAGGCCAATCAAATTATCTGCTTGGAATGTAAAGAGATATGTTCTATTTATTTCAAGTCAACTTTATTTCTAGTTAGAATTCGTAGACTTTCAAAACTCATTGAGTTTTCCCTGGTTTGATGTCTTGCGACATTAAATTATGAGTTGATTAAAGATCTTGCTTTGAATTTACTCAACTCATCACTGTGAGATGATTTTTAAAAACCACAGTATATAACCTACCTCCCAGTGTGCATTCTATGAGAGTTAAAATGAGAAAACCTGACCCTTGTATATGACTCTAATAGGACTGCACATTTTAATCCTGTGCAGCTGTAAGACATTCATATAGCTACCAATACAAGTTCTTACAAAGCGCTGTACTGCATATATCGGAAGTGAAACATCTCTAAATGAAAACAGTAACAAATACAAATCTGATCACAACACTGTGTGACCACACATGAACCGAATAGAGTGTAAAGAAACTAAACCAACAAAATTATAAGCAATCTTCATAATCAGATTGCAATCCTTCATAATACACGTATGGAACATTTTTTGCTAAAAATACAAAGTTAGTCAAAAATTAACTACTAACAGGTGAATAGACGACAATTACTACTGCAAAGAATCATATTAATATTTATGTAACACCTACAGGAGTCTGAAAATTTCCATTGGCATGTGGCTGACATTAAAGCTCCTGCATACACTATCATGATACAGAAGCACCTCCAAAAATATTTGATATATTGCAGATTAGACTAAGTTCTTTTCATTGTGTATAATACCAGCACTGTTACAACAAAATCTATGATAATGTGGATATCAAACTTGAAAGGATTTACATTTTAAAATCTCTTTGTACAGTCCTTCTTGGCATATAAAACTAAACACAAAAGACCAAGGGTCCTATCTTGAGGATCTACAGTGCACAGTATAAAAAGCAGAACACAAATCCATTTGGGGCATGTCCTTATCACTTCTATGGTATCCTTTAACACATGTTACTCTGCTATGTCCACTGACCACTGTGCATGAGGCATATGTGTCAGGTGTGGCTGCTTCAGAGGGACCTTGAGATTGAACTCACCCATGCAGATAGACAGGTAACATGCAGTAATTTTTAAGGCAAGCTAAGAGCTGTTCATCTGTCTTTCACTGTGGTGTGCACTATTTGTGTGCTGTGACACAGTTGGAGTGACGCTTCTTGGTCTGTTATAAGGTTGGAGTGTGTGATTGGTGTTTGTAATATGTTTTTGTATCAAAGCATGGGTTGTAACACATCTTAATGATATATTATCAGCAGATATGTTTTTGTTTTGGTGCTTAATATCTGGACCCCTGTGAAGACTGAATGCAGGGAGAAGAAATGTGGCATTAAATATGGTACAAACCCGAGTTATTAAAGTTTTTTCCATCAGTTATTTTATTAAAGTTTTCCATCAGTTATTTCTTCTATTTCATTATTATTTTTGTGTTTAACTCAGTTTCATGTTGCCATTTGCACAGAGTGTACATGTGTGATGAACTCACTTATGTAAGGCGAGGCTGAGTGCTGCACTCTGAAATATCACAAAGTCACTGCACTGGACTTTGGGTCTGCTTTTAGGTGGTCGAAAGCGCAAACGCTTTCTTGTGACTGACAACAGGAATGTGCCAGCTTTCCGCTTGACAACACCTCATTTTTAGATGAATTTAGATGAATATTTGGTATCGAAGGAAAATGGGCACTGGGTGTGAAAATAACAACTGTGTCAGGTGGAAACTAGCAAAGATATTTGGGTTCGCGCTGTGTGCTGTTTTCTGCAAGAGGAAGGATAGGGACCTAAATGTGTCTCATGCACTGAACACTAATCTATAGTCAAACAGAAAAGCTTCGCTGTAGACAAACTGAGATGAACATCAGTCTCCAGTGTGTTACCTGTCCTTTCAGTTCTGCCTCCGTCCTGGACATGGACAGTCATGTGACCATCCCAGTCATGTGGACGCTGATACAGAATGCTGCCTTTGCTGAGTGAATTCACTTGTGACTGAGACATACAAATGTGGTCAGAAGTTTACATACACTCATCATGGGCTTGAATGTCATGGCAATTTTAGGCTTTTAATGATTTCTTTGAACTGTTCTTTTGCCAGGGTGGAATGATTGAACAGCATACATCACGAATGACTCTAAAAAAAAACAAAAATCAGGTGCACAAGTTTGAATTTGTTTTGGATCTTCTCTAATCCACACAGGGTCAAAATTATACATACATGCTCAAATATATACATACAGTCACTTAAATCTTTTAATAAGTGGTGCTGAAGGTTCTACAATGTCTTTTAACGTGACAAGTCCAAGGCCTATTAACTCCTCGTTAGTGATCATGATTGGCTACAACTGGTAGTTTCTCATTGCCAGCATAAAAAGGATGTGTTTGACAGCACTCATTGGACTGACCAATGGGAAAGTCCAAGGAACTCAGCGAAGCTCTAAGAAGGCAAATTGTAGATTTGCACAAGTTGGGAAGGTCTCTTGGAGCCATTTCTAAACAACTGCAGATTCCAAGATCATCAGTTCAAACAATTGTTCATAAGT
>OMMV01191823.1:0-10259 GCA_900302635.1 Chatrabus melanurus
TTTGGTAAAAAGTGATGCAAATTATTGGTTGAGCTAATAGGATTAATAAATGGAATAGTTTTGACTGTGTTGAATGCTTGGTCTCAAAAGTAATGGTCAAACAAGGTCAATGTGCATTGGACGCTATGGCATAAGACATATATTACCCCGCAATGTGATAACTAAGCATAACAGATGGTGCAAACTATTCCTTTTTAAATCCCTATTAGCTCAACCAATAATTTGCATCACTTTTTACCAAAATTGGAGCAACTTTAACTTTTGACCCCTATACAAATTGAAATTGACCTTTGTTGCCATTTTTGCGGTTTTTGCCCCATAACTCCACAACATTCAGTCATAGATAGTCCAAACTATACCTTTTTGGAATCTTTACAATCAGACAAATAATATGGTATATGTTTCAATATTATTGGAGAATTTTTAAATTTTGACCCCTGTGTAACCCATAAAACTTTTTCCCCAAGGGTGCCAGAGTGGCAGAATCAACAATAAAACATCATACATACCACCAAACATGCTTTGCCCCTAAAATCCCATTTGGCCACTGGACTGTGTGTGGTGTGATGTGCTTTAACTTTGTAACCCTCAGTTTTAACTTTATTTTGCAGATTTTGAGCATTACAAAGTTAAAGCACATCGGTGGTTTGTGCTATGGCTCAACAAAAAGGTCACTTCTTAAGGGGGCTAATCATTCTGACCCTGGTAGTTTTTGGTTTTTGTGAAATCATTTTGTTTCTGTGTGCAAAGTAACATAATGTAAGCATCCGAAATAAAACTAGGCTGTTTAGAAACACTGTGTTGAAAATTCCTTACTGTGTTAATACAGCACTTGGGAAAATTTTGAAGAAAACATTAAATTTCATAGGGAGGCTAATAAGTTTGTCCTCATCTGTAAATGAATTTAGAATGTCTGAATCAGTAAATCACATATTCAGGTCAAGTCTGGGATCGTGCGCTGGTGTCGAAGCCGACACTCCCTCACAATGCAAGTGATACTCCTCATCTTAGTCTCCCTAGGTAACCCGCTCGTTTGACACATAGTCATTCCAGTGGTACCCAGGGATCCTCCAAAGAGACCTGGTGCCAAAGACATCTAGTCTTCGCCTTAGGTCGCTGGTTAGTGTCCAAGTCTCGCAACCATACTGTAAGACAGGAAGCACAAGGACCCTAAAGACTTGGACCTACGTTCTAATGCAACGATATCAGCATTGCCAAACGCCTCTGTCCAGCAACCTCATGATTCCATAAGCAGACTTTCCAGACATCTCTCGATCTCAATGGGCGAGGTAAGTGAATCGGCCCGTTTTCACCGTGAGAACTTGTTGGCCATTTTACGGGGTCTGACACCTTAGTTAGTTAGTTAGTTAGTTACGGGGTCTGACACCTTCCACCGCAGGGACTGCCCCTGAAAAATGATTTTTCAGAACCTTTTTTGGGGCGAGGCAAGTCCCTGCTGCAGGATATGTACTTGTGAGCGGCCCTGAAATGCCATGGGCGGGGCTCCATGTTGATTGGTCCAACTCGCACACAGAAGACGGAAAAACACAACAAGCGCTATTTGTGAAAGTGAAAGTAAGATGAGCAGAAGAATTGCAAGAGAAAATGGACCGAAGGAAGCAGGGCCGAGATAAAAGAGAAAACTTGAACCAGGAAAACAAAAGTCTTTGTTGTGGTGGACAACTAACTGAATACGGTGTCACTGACGTTCATGCACCGGGAACAAAAGACTCGCTGCTTTTTTTTCTTTCTTTTTTTTTTTTTTGTCAAAGGTCGTTGCAGTGGAGAAGATCGGAGTCAGGTAAACAATTAATGAAACACGGATATTTTTAGAGTTTGCATTACCTAGCAATCTAGTGGGAAGCCCAATTTTATAAAAAAAAAGAAAAAAAAAGAAGCATAAATTACACCTGCGTTTGCCTTCTGAATAGCGCGCTAACGTCAGATGCTAACGATAGCTAGAAAGCAAACTTTTTTGTGTGTTGCCTCGCATCTAATGTTAAGGTTAAAGTTTGCTTGCCAGTTTTCTGCTTATGATCCTGTGTGTCTTCACTGCAGTGGAGACACCGATGGCTGAGAAGCCCAATGAAGGGGCCCTTCCTGTAAATGCATACATGCACAGAGAGGGAAAAATACGTCAAAGCTAATAGTATTGCTGTAGATGTATGTGCATAGCTAATTACTTTGTTTTATAAAGGTTGTTAATTTACTGCAGAGTGGAACTGCAGGACCCTGTTAATTTATAATTGTGTTTCTATGAAGGTTAATCTCACTTGTATTACTTCAAATCCTTGAGTAGGTCCTTGAGCTTCAGGAGCATCCTCATTTATCAAACAATTCTTATGTATTAGTATTGCTTTTAGCTTCAATGTTGTCCTGGTTTTTCTCATGATGCTGTAGTTGAATTTTTCAAAGACATTTGGGCAATGTTGATAGATAAACAGAACAGAGAGACCAATGCTACCGTTAAAAATCTGAATGACTAAAAGTGAGATGTCCTTTTCAAGTCCATGGTTAAATATATGTGTACAAACACAACACTGGAGTCTACAAGTGTACAAATGAACCAATGCACACATGACAAAACCCCAGAGGCTGTCCAAATACTCAAATCAGGAAAAAAGTTCGAGGGTTTCAGAACTAGTGTATTTTCCAGAGTATAAGTTGCATTTTTTTTTTAAATGCATGTATTTATTTATTTTTGCTAGTTTGTGTAGTCCTGTGACTTATATTCCAGTGCAACTTGTATATGGAAAAAATACTGCATTATTATCTCCACACACAAGCTGCTCCTGTGTACTGAATGAGGTAATGTCATTCACTCTCTCGTGCAGCAGAAGCAGCAGCAGAAGAAGAGGAAAACCATTCTTTGTCTTAGAGAATGAATAATTTTAAGAAATAATGTTTTCAAACTGAAAGACGATGATCTGGAATAAAAAGAAAGAGGGAATATAACTTTATATTACTCGGAACAACAAGAACAGCTCTTTGAAGAGTACTGTGAACTCTTCAAAGAGTACTTGGAAGAAGAAGAAGCTAAGCTAAAGTACCCAGGAACTCTATAAACTTTAACAAATTCGTTTTCAAACGTTTACCTCACGTATGATTGTATGTTCACTGGCCAAAAGAAGCAGTTTACTCACGTTTTGTGCCTGTTACAATAACTTTAATTAGCTCATTAGCTTGTGTTCCTTAATGCTGTGTTTGCATTATAAATAACTAATGTGAGGATTAAGTTAATTTTGCTTCTTGTTGCATGAAGTGGCAGCACCATATTTCATAAATAAATGTGACTTATTCTCCGGTGCGACTTATATCTGAGTTTTTGTTTTTTTTTCTCTCTCTCTCTCTCTTCATGAGGCATTTTTTGACAGGTGCGACTTATACTCCAGAAAAGTAACGTATGTAACACGGTGTCTATGTTCAAGTTAAAAACTACAATTTAAATAAAATTTTCTTCATAACTGAACATTTACTAAATAGCTGAAGGTTTTTGACTGAATTCGTGACATTATTAGTTTTTGTAATGAAAAGGCCAAAGTGTGTGTTATGTAACAGAGTGGACACCCTTATCTATGTTTCTCCAGCAGTTGAATGTTTTTTTTCATGAAGTCTTAATTAACTTAAAAATAGTTTGCCAAAGACCTCCAAATAAATGCAAGAAAGTCAAACGGTACATGGAAGCACAATAACGTACGAACAGAAGACACCCAAATCCTCAACTTCTGGTGCACTCCAATGCCATGTTTGTACTTTTAAGATTGAGATGTGGGCGTTGGGATGAGTGAAATACAGTATTAAGAATATTTTTATTTGGCTAATGGTGCTTCCATTGATATGTGATGACGTAAATGAAAGACTCTGTTTCCAAAAGTGTGTCATGGTGTTGTGTTGTAGATGAGATCCAGAGGTTCATGGAGGAGGTTCAAGCTCTGGGTTACCAGGACAAACCACCGTACGACAAGCTACGCTGCATTCTGCAGGCTGGACTGAAAGCAGCCCAGGCCAAAGATGACGGCAAGCTCAAGTTCACTGCTGTCAATGGAGCTCTGTCACTTCCCACCCAGGTCAGTGCAGACACACTCACACAGTCAGTGTGTCACGATTTTATTCAACAAGAGTTGTTCTTGTTCATGCCAAAAATGATTACTCTGTGACAAATAAGGCTTTGAAAAATGTGTTTTTAAAATATTCTTTAGAAGTGGACAGAATACATTTTTATGAAGTTGGAACAGTTTCTTATGTGTTGCACAACATTTCTAAGGGTTTAAATGCATTTTTAGACGGTATTTGCAACTTCCCCACCCAAAAAATGTCAGGTGGTGCAACCAAACGTTTCTATATAAAATACACACTTCTTCTTATTCAAAGTGATCTTTTTTGTAAGCTAGTATCTCACGGAGCGGCGAATGCAGAAGAACGTAGCGATTTTTGGATTCGCTGCTTTTCTGACAAATGTTGGCGAAAATCAGGCATTTTTCTGCCCGACGTGCTGCTGCCCTTGAGGTAAGAATCGCTTTGTCTGGCTGCCGCTTTTGCTTGTGTTCACTACGTGGTGAACCAAAAATAACTTTAAGCCCGTATCTCACGGAGCGGCAAATGCTGAGGAACATTACGATTTTTGGGTTTCGTCAGGGTTCATAAAAGGTTGCAAAACAGTTCTCAAACAGTTTTTAGGGTCGCAAACACCCACAGTGTTTGTGGGACAAATTTCTGTTGTCCCACAGAAATTTTGAACGTCCAACATTTCTTTGCGAATGTATTTTTCTGCAAATAGTTGTACGCATTTGCAAACGGTTGTAAAACTTGTCGCTGAAGTTATTTTTGGTTCGCCACGTAGTGAACACAAGCAAAAGCTGCAGCCAGACAAAGCGATTCTTACCTCAGGGGCGGCAGCACGTCGGGCAGAAAAATGCCGCTCATGACAGAGGAGAGCCCTGATTTTCGCCAACGTTCGTCAGAAAAGCGGCTGATCCAAAAATCGCTACGTTCTTCTGCATTCTCCGCTCCGTGAGATACTAGCTTTAGCGACATGTTTTACAACTGTTTGCAGAAATATACATTCGCAAAGAAATTTTGGACATGTTCAACAAAAACTGTTTGCGACCCTAAAAGGTTTTTGAGAACTGTTTTGCAACCTTTTATGAACCCTGACGAAATCCAAAAATCGTAACGTTCCTCAGCATTCACCGCTCCGTGAGATACGGATAGTGTACCTGAGAGTGTCTACAGTGCCGAAAACATTATTATTTTGTAGTTGAGTTTTGTATTAACATTTGCTTATGATTACTGCATTGTAGGGGGTGGGTATTTTGTTTTCCCACCATCCAACTTTTCTTTTAAAATGAGAATAAATACTTAACAAATGTTAAAAAAAAGCCTATTGCTTAATGGAATGATTATGTACATCATATTTTCCAATCATTTGTCCACTTTAATTTATTATTTATTGGTTTAAATTAGTAATTTATCTGGTTGCACCACCTGACAAGACTCATAATGATAGGAAATATATTGAATAATTATATTTTTATTTCACAGAATGGTGTTTTTGTTAAGCCTATTGAATACATTTGGTAAAGATTAAAAACTGATTATCAGTCCATTTAAGTAATAATATCAAACTGATCAAAAACAACATTGTTTGGGCAACATCACATGGCCGAAAATGTCATTAGAAACTGAATAGGTTACAATGTATAGAATTCATTAATTAATTGAAATCTACTGTACCTGAACAACAACAACAACAACAACAGTCATGTTTTAGTTTGGTTTAAAAAAACATCTGCTTAGGTCCACTGAACATATTAATTTCAAATATGTAAATTCATGCATCAAAAGTAGTCGGGGAATTTAAAACATGAATCCCTTAGGATCAGGATTTCAACCTATTGCAACATATAAAAATGAGTCGTGCTTATAACCACAAACAACAATTATGCTTTACTTAACAAAATTACATTCTGAAATGTTTAATTCAGCTTTGGTGGAGCGTTGATGTCTTCTTTTTAAGTGTGCTGAAGCCCGTATCTCACTGGGCTTGGGACCGATTGGTGAGTGAAACAAATGGCCGTCCGTCTAATTCGGCTCTGGGAGAGGGAGAGAGAGAGACGTTGTGAGATCAGTTCTTCATGGACGTTTCTTTAACTTCCCCCGAACACAAATCAATAAATATTCCAATAGTTGCAAGTCAATAATTACTCGATACGATAAATATCTCCATAACATATGTGCAATAACGACGCTGCGAGAGAAAACAGGAGTCGCGCGCACACACAATAATATTACCCAGGAGTCTCTCCGCAGTGGTCAGTAGAAAGAGCGGTGGCCCGGTTCGCCAAAAACTTCAAATTTGTCAAGCAGTCGTCTAAAAATTCAGTCGCCAAGCAGTCTTCTCTCAGTGAGAGACAAGCCTTAGGTGTGCCTGCTAAAGCCGTCCCAGTCCTCATGGCTGTCAAAGGTTCGCCGTGTGTGCCGTGAATTAAGAGGCTCTGGTTCTGAAATCACTTGGAGAACATCGGTCAGGTGGTAAAATATCACATCTTCAGGATGGGGCCAAGTAAACATGTTCATAAAATCTTAAAAGGGTATTTAATGTATATAATAACTTTTAAAAAACAAGAGTTTTAGGTTAAAATAACTTTTTCTCAGTTTTACATTGGTTGTATCACCTGACATGTAAAGTGTACAAGTCTATCTAACTATGAATTAAAAGTCGCTATTTTTATCAATATTTGGGAGAGATCTACAAACCTTTCACTCATCAAAGTTCACTTTGGGTCCTGTTGATGTTGTAATATCCTGTTGAATCTTTTCCCTCTTCTGTTCAAAATAAAAGTCCTATGAATGCAGTTGTGCCACCCTGAGATTTCAGATGTGCAAATTTCTGGACAAAAGTTTTTTCAATTTTCCAAACAACTTAAGAGCTACTAATATTGGTAAATTTGGTTTATTTGAAAGTTGTCCAACATAAAATTATGCCTCCATATTTATTTATTTTTTACCCTTTAAATTCCATATTTAATAGTATTCACAGTGTGTTAATCAGCTTGGACGGTTGCGCCACCTGACATTTTGAGGGTTTGAGATGCCAAAACACAAAATATATAGATATTTTTTGATACTCTGAAATTATGATCAAATTATACAGGTTTTATAGAATAAAATGTTTGTAATGAATCATTTGAAATTATTTTAAATCAATGTAATGCACTCGAAAACAAAAACCTGCATGTCACATCACTGAATCAACTTATAAATAACTGTTGACTGTATCTAGGTTGTTAAATGTGAACGTTTGCTGTAGATTTAATTTTAGGTTTTAGCATGTTGGTTAGTAAAGCGAGTTATGCCCCTTTTCACTTTCACAGATATGTGTCCCAGAGGGTCATAGTGTTTAGCTGTAACAAACCAGCATGTGAAGATCACGGTTGCCCACAAATTTGATCTAGGATTGCTTTTTTTATGACGTAACGTGTCAGTCGAGTGCACGGTGTGATGACTTAATGCACCGGGCTTGTACCATGCAATGTGTGCAAAAACAACCATAGCATAACCATAGACATCATAGCACACCTACACTATGATTTTAGTACAGCTGTGGCACCTCTGGAAAAGCTGATGCTGATGTTACAGCATGTATGACAACATTATAGCTCCAAAGAAATGCAAGAGATTTCCCAAACTATGTCAAAGGTTACAGTGGGAGGAAAAAAAAGAAAGAAATTTTCAAATATTATGAAAAATCAGCCATCACTAAAACAAAGCCACGGCACAATGACAACATATCCCAGGTAGGTTTTTCCAAGGTAAGGATTCAAACCATGACCTTCCAGGGTGTTAATCTGAATGAGGGATGCACCAATGTCAAGGTTCTCTCTGGGGTTCAAAATCTGTCAGCCACTGTGGAAATTTGATTAGCTACACAGTGATTTAAAACTAAAGATGCAAATATGCACTAGTGTACTTTCAAAATTTGACAACTCATAAACTTTAACACAAACTGCTCTTAAAGTCTGTATGTGACGCTCTGCCTCACTCAGTCTGTCTGAACTCTGCTCTCTGTAATACAGTCGGTGGGGTAAGTGGACATTTGTCTTTGTTCATGTTGAGTGGTGGTCAGGCTAGATTATAGTGGCCACTGGTCCCTGGGCTCCATTTCTGTGTGGGCCCTTAAACCCCATCATAATCAGAATATAGACAGAATAGTTCATTCATTCATTCATTTTCTATCGCTTATCCGGGTCCAGATTGCGGTGGCAGCAGACCAAGCAGTTCAGCCCACACGTCGCTATCCTCAGCCAAGTGCTCTAACACTTCCTGGGGGAACCTGAGGCGTTCCCAAGGCAGCTGGGAAATATAATCCCTCCAGCGTGTCTTGAGTCTTCACTGGGACCTCCTCCCAGTTGCACGTGCCTGCAAGACCTCACTAGGGAGATGATCATGGGGCATTCTCACCAGATGCCCAAACCACCTCAGCCGGCTTCTTTTGATGCAAAAAAGCAGTGTTTTTACTCCAAGTCCCTCCCAGTTTTTTGAGCTTCTCACCCTGTCCCTGAGTGTAAGCCAAAATACCTGACTGAAGAACCTCAGTTCTGCCGCTTGTATTCTTGACCTTGTTCTTTCGGGAATTACCCAAAGCTCATGGCCATAGGTAAGGATGGGAGCGTAAAACAAGAGCCTCGCCTTCTGGCTCAGCTCTTTCTTCACCACAACAGTCCGGTACAGCATCCGCAGGACCGCAGACACAGCCCCAATCCCTGTGACAATTTCACTCTCCATCTTACCCCCACTCGTGAACAAGACCCTAAGATACTTGAATTCCTTCTCTTGGGGCAATAAATTTCCCCTGACCCAGAGGGGACATCCATCCTTTTCCAACAGAGAACCATGGTCTCAGATTTGGAGGTGCTGATCCTCATCCCAGTTGCTTCAAACCTGCCCAGTGCCCATCGGAGGTCACTGTCTAATGAAGCCAACATAACCACATCATCTGCAAAAAGCAGAGATGTAATTCTGAGGTCACCAAACTGGACACCCTCCAATCACTGACTGCGCCTTGAAATCCTGTCCATGAAAATCACAAACAGGATTGGTGACAAGGGGCAGCCCTGGCGGAGTCCAACACTCATCGGGAACAGGTCTGATGCAATGCGGACACAACTCCTACTTTGGTTGTACAGAGACCAGATCATGCGTTGCATGGTCCCGGTACCCCATACTCCCACAGCACCCCCCACAGGACACAGCAGGGGACCTGGTCGTACGCCTTTTCAAAGTCCACAAAATACAGGTAGACCGGTTGGGCATACTCCCAAGCCCCTTCTAATATCTGTGCGAGGGTAAAGAGCTAGTCCACCGTTCCATGACCATGATGGTCCTCCCGAGTCCAAGGTTCAACTATTGGTCTAAGTCTCCTCTTTAGCACCCTGGCATAGGCTTTCCCAAAGAGCCTGAGAAGTGTGATTCCTCTAAAATTGGAAACCCTCTATAATTGGAGACCTTCAAAATCAGTGCCAACCAGACTTGAAAGGCCTCCTTCTTCAGCCTGTCAGCAACAAGCAAAACAACCGTCTCGCCACAACTCAAAGCAGCCATCTCAACAACGGAGGCCTTGAACATGGACCACTCCAATTCCATATCCCCAACCTCCCTTGGGATGTAGAAGTTCCTTTTGAGGTGTGAGTTGAAGGCCGTCTGGATATGTTCCACTAAACGTTCCCAGAAATCCCTCAAAACAACCCTCATAACAACACCTGAAGGCGGCGGTGTGATACTGCTGAAAGCTCCTGTAAGTTTTTCTAAATGATTCTGTGTTGGTATCAGTTGGTATCATCTGTTAATATTAACAAGAAAACTACCCGCCCTACGGGCGGGATATAAAGTAATAGGTACTTGCATTTTGAAGCAGCTATTTCTGCATCAGTATCATCACTACCACACTCCACTCTCCTATCACCGAACTTCCAGGTACACAATGTTGTTGATAAAAATTTCCTCTCTCTATAGATTTTTATGTTGTCCGCACTGCCAACACGACTCATGGCAACATAAAGTTGGCCATGACTAAAGAAGTCCCTTTTTCGATAGATTCCGACACTTTTCACAGTCTGACCCTGAGCTTTATTGGCTGTCATGGCAAAGCAGGGACGAACTGCGAACTGCTTCCACCGCATCTGAAATGGGAAGAGGTTTTCAGAAGGAACGTTGGGTATCCTCGGGATAAAAAGTCTCTTTCCTGCATGGGCGCCAGTCGC
>OMMV01191826.1:0-12981 GCA_900302635.1 Chatrabus melanurus
CATGAAGTTTAATACATAATCAGGTTTCATGTGGAAGTACATGACACGACTGAAGCTAGGGACACTTGAACTTAGTGGAACTAAGCATTTCACAGCCAGCCGTTGTTGAAGATAAGCAGCCACACCTAAACATTCATGACTTCAGTGGCCACAGAATTATTGGTCCTCTCAGCCAAAACAGATTCAACTAACCAAAAAAAAAAAAAAAAGCCGGAAACCCCCTTTTGACCTCCCATCTTAAAGGAAAACTAAGATTTTTCAATCTGCGGCTATTTTTTTTTAAAGATGTTTTTGTTTTCAACTTTTCACTCAGGACAAAAACAATTTTAATTGGTCCAGTATTGAGTTAGAGCACAAACACCATCACGGCTTAAAGGCTACACAATGTAATGGTGCGGGGCAAACGAAAACCCATCGTCAAAAATGTCAGCGAGCGAGCGAGAATCCCTACGGATGTACCCTTCTGCACGTTTACCTCAGTAAACCTCATTACAAGTCGACTGTCTGCGAGGAAAACGCGACTCATCCCTCCTCTTACAACAGGTCCTAGCCACTCATTGACAGCCGACTTGTAATGACTTAGTGGAGAGCAGTGGCACCAAAACAAAAGGAGGCTAAGGTAAGACGCTAACGGCATAATCAATCATTTAAAACGTTTATTTACATTTACTGAGGTAACTGTGCAAGTTTGGGGATCCTCTCCATGCTACCAGATACTAGTAGGAGAACAATCTTAATATCCTGTGATGCTTTCACGGGCACCAAGGTTTGAAAGTGGTTTTGGGTTGGCTGAAGGATACTAAACAAATTTCACTTTGGTATCCCTCTCAAAAAGGTCAGCAATTTTTGCTAGGGGTCAAAATTCAAAAATGTTCCAATCCCTTCAAAAAGTCTATCAAATTAATCATCTTGTCACACAGAATCCAAAAATATATAGTGTGACCTATCTCTGACCTTCCGTTATGTCACTATGACCTGAAATGTGGAAAGGTCAATGCACTTTATGTCGGGGGTCAAATTTACCATTACACTAAAAATAGTCTGATTTGAACAATATTGGTGTCCAACTATATGTTTTCTGGGATGAGAAATCCAACTAAAGAACTTTTAAAATCCAAAATGGGAGTCTTAGCCTTGAAATTTCAAAATGCCTATTGAAAATAATGATTTCTAATTATGTGCAGGTATTATATATTATATCTTGTGCGCCAACACGTCTTATGTTTCGATGTAGTGCAATCCTCAATGGATGTTGTCCTTAAAACTGGCCTGGTGAACATATTGTAATGAAATAGCCTATAATCATTACCAGTCACTAATATTTTTAATAAAATATTTGAAACTAGTTTAAGCTAGCCATTACAATGTTTGAATTTAGAACGAACAGGAACAACTTGTTAGGAAAAAAAAAACTTTAAATTGAAATATTAGAAGCCATGTTGGTGCCCAAGATAGTTAGAAAGTCACGGTTAAGACTGCCACTTTAGATTTTAAAAGTTGTTTAGTTGGATTTATTATCTCAAAAAACATATACCGTAGTTAGACACCAAAATTGTTCAAATCAGACAAGTTTTAGGATATTAGTAAATTTGACCCCCAACAGAAAGTGCATCGACCTTTCCACGTTTCTGGTCATAGTGACGTAACGGAAGGTCAGCGATAGGTCAAACTATACATTTTGGATTCTGTGTAATAAGACAATTAATTTGATATACTTTTTGAAGGGATTGGAACATTTTTGAATTTTGACTCCTAGTTGGCCCCATTTTGACCCCTAGCAAAAATTGGATACCCGTCAAGTTTGTTTAGTATCCTTCAGGCAACCCAAAACCACTTTTAAACCTTGGTCCCCGTGAAAGTGTCGCGGGACATTAAAATTGTTCTTCTACTATACTTCTGCTGACATTTTTGCTGATTCGGTAGCGACAAGAAGTGGATTACTTTAAGGGATTTACTCTCGTACCATTACATTATACAGCCGTTTAACCCGTGACTGTGTGGCCGTTCCAGCTCAATACTGGACTGATGAAAAATGTTTTTGTCCCGAGTGACAAGTTAATCCCAAATACATTAAATAATAATAATAAAGTATAAAATAAAATGTAAGAATAAGGCCCAAGTTGAAAAACCCCAGAGTTCCCCTTTAACAATGCTCACTGCTGGCCGTGAAACCTGAAGTTTGAAGAACTGAGCGAAAACTTAAGAATGCTTTTCATATCGACTTCAGCGTCGTTCTTTTCTACGACAACAACTGGAGCTCTACAAAACGGAGAAAACAATTAATTTCATCAAACTACTGGAGAGTTTTATTGTGAATGTGAAGAGAAAGAGGCCTAACTGGCATCTTCAACACTGACCATCATCATCCAGCTTCCAGACATCAGACCCACGAACAAAACCTTCTGCTTAAGGCCGAGTGACGGACACCCATCAGTGAAGCAGGTAGGGTGCGAGAGGGAGCGTGGCGAGCACCGGTTGTTTGTAGAAGCACCTCACAGCTGATGCAGGGCGGTCAGGAAGGACAGGGTGATCCATGGATTTCGGGCGTTTTATCGTAAACACAAAATTCACGTCGGCTACATATTACGTCTGCTCCGGTCCACACCACCAAACCAAAACGCTACAATGCCAAATAAAGGGTTTCGGGACCATGTCCGGTTGGTGGGGCATCAGAGAGTGAAGATGATTTAGACCTTAATATGGGCGCTCAGCTCGGGGAATCCACCTTTTCAAATCTGAAACTTAACTTTAAATAATTCTGAAACTCCACTCAAATGGCATCTGTCCAGTGACTGGACTTTATGGGGCTGTGAAAGACCAAGACGGATAAAAAGCAAAGTCCACTACGACGAATCAAAAGTCAAAAAAGTATCGCTACAATCAGATTAAAAAAAAAAAAAGTTTATTTAAATAAAAGCGGCGTTCGTCAAACGTTATGAAGGCTTTCCAGAAGACGCTGTGAGAAATAAAGACTTTAGTCTTTGCAGAGTCACAGCGGTGTTGAGTTGAGCCGTGAACGTATCGCCTTGTGGGAAAGAGCACGCGCGCAAAAGTGCTTCGCCTAAATGCGCCCCGCCCGTTGCCTGAGAGCGCCACTGTGAGGGACAAAAACAGTCTTGTTCAACTTTACTGGCTCTGCTGTATCGAGTGCAGCTCCTGGTGCGTCTTTTTGCCTCGGAGCAGTGTGTCAGATGGAACTGTGTTTTAAAAAGGCAGGCAGGAAAAAAAAAAATCTCCCGGCTGGTCCTGCTGCTGTGATGTCACTGCTGCGATAGGAGGGGGTGGGACAGGAGGACTGTGTATGATTAAGGATTTGGATTGACTTTATGTTGGATTTGTTTTAGCTGCGGGGCAGGCTGCACATTTCACAGTGCTCGGTCCCAGGCTGGTTCATGAAGGTGCAGTGCAGGCAGGACCACATGGCCGAGGAGGACACGGGGACAGATGGGCCGCCCATGGCGCCGTAACCCAGGGAGCTTGACGGCTGCCCTCCCACTGTACCTGAAATGGCAACAGTACAAACATTAGGACAAACATTGAGCGCCTTGCATGGCAGCACCCTGACATCGGTGTGTGTGTGTGTGTGTGTGTGTGTGTGTGTGTGTGTGTGAGGCATCACTGTAAAGCGCTTTGAGCATCTGCTTCAGATGGAAAAGCCCTATAGAAATGCAGTCTGTTTGCCAAACATCAAGTCTGCCAGAAATCTCCATAAAGCGACTCACCGCACAGCTGCTCGATGGTGGCCCACTGCTCCGACTTTTTCCATGTTTGTGCCAGATCCTCATTGGAAGTTTTCACTGCGTCGAGGAGGAACCCAATGCTGTCCTGGAAAACAAGCAAGCTGCGTGATCCACACGGCTGGCAACGATTGTTCAGCTCGGCTGAAAAGAAACGCCACCAGGCAGGCAGTGGAACCAACACCAGCTTCAATGGTTAATCCAGCAGTCTGTGGACACCGTCTGTGGACACAGTCTGTGGACGCTGTGACTCAAATAAGTTTAACTTTAACCCACAAGAAAATGTGTCGCTGTCAAAGTAGCAGAAAATACTGCTGGATGAAAAATCAGAAGTGAAAATTTTTATATCAATCCTGATCGCCCGGCTGGGCGTGTTGCTGTGATGTCACTGGACAACACAGCAACGACCTACAGTTTAAAAAAAATTAAAAAATAAAAATCTCAAAAATATTAGAATATTTCACAATCATTGAGAAGACTGCTGGGTTGACGGTTGTGTCCAGAAGGCACTCATTGACACCCTCCAAATGTAGGGTAAGCCACAGAAGGTCAGGGCTGAAAGGGCTGGCTGTTCACAGAGTGCTGGATCAAAGCATGTTCATGGAAAGTTGACTGGAAGAGAAAAGTGTGGTCGGAAAAGATGAACAAGCAACAGGGATGACCGCAGCCTTGAGAAGATTGTCAAGTAAAGCCGATTCAAGAACTTGGGGGAGCTTCACACGTAATGGACTCAGACTAGAGTCCATGCATCAAGAGTCACCGGTCCAGTTCTTTTTCTTCTTGGCCCAGGTAAGACTCTTCTGACATCGTCTCTGGTTCAGGAGTGGCTTGACACCAGGAATGGCACACTTGTAGTCCATTTCCTGGACATGTCTGTGCGTTGCTGCTCATTGGTCCAAAGTCCTCTTTTCAGATCAAAGTAAATTTTTCATTTCATTTGGAAATCAAAGTCCCAGAGTCTGGAGGAAGAGTGGAGAGGCACAGAATCTAAGCTGCTTGAAGTCAAGTGTGAAGTTTCCACAGTCGGTGATGATTTGGGGCAATGTCATCTGCTGGTGTTGGTCCACTGGGTTTTATCAAGTCCAAAGTCAATGCAGCCGTCTACCAGGAGATTTTAGAGCACTTCTAGAGCCAATGATTTTCCGCAATCGCGGAAAATGGACGGAAATCACGGAATCGCTCTTCTGAAACGGATTATAATAAAGCTCATGGTAGAGATGCGCGGCTCAACTCTGAGTTGCCTGATGTGGCAAGTTAATTTTCAGGCCCATTTCAAACAAAATCTGGTCAAAAACCAACATATTTCAGTGATGTTGGGGCTGCAGAGGAGGGTTTTTTTTTTTTTTTTGATTGATCGGTTTCGGATAAATGAAGCCGATTCACTAAATCCGTGCGCGGCACGCTGTGAGTGAGCAGGCACAGGGTCTGTGCTCTGAGCTGAATGCAGTGCATGTTTAAAAATTACATTAACACACTGCTTTACATTAAATATGGAACAAGACTTTATTATCCACACAGAACGTCAATGCTGCGTTTGCTGTCTCATAACGCGGTGCCGACGCGCACCCACTGTGAAAGTTTAAAAAAATATATACATTTCACTCTCCTTTCCTTCAAATATACACCAGCTGTGTTTGTGACAGATGACGTATGTGCTGTAAACTTCTTACTGTCGTGTTTTCCACATAAATACAGGAGTTTTTCCCGTGTGTTTTCCGACTGCCCAGAGACTGTGCAGGTGCGTAACCGGAGGGGCGAGGGGTGGAAACGCCCCCCCTCAGAGTAAAAATCAACTTTTGAAGATATTTTAGACCTTTCTTTTGCACATAATAATAATAATAATAATGAATATATTTTTAACACAGAAAATGTTCAATCAATATCACTCTAAGGGTTCTAGTTTTACTCCTACAATTCTGTACTAAGTGGAATTGATGAGCTATATAAAAAAATCTTTAATTTTAAAATAAATAAATAAAACATAAAGGAGCAACTTGTATTTGTGGTGCTCAGATTCTGCTATTGGACAACTGGGATAATTTTACTACTTTCCATGGCTTGTACCGTTTCTTTTTTTAGTCATCAAAGGTGTGCAAATGTCCTCCCATTGGTTGATATCCTGGTCAAGTGAAATAAATATGCTGAAATAGCCAAAGCGGAATTGAAGCGGAATTTTCTGACAGGTGAAACGGAAAACGCATTTTTTTGAAACGGAAAATCACTGGCCCAACATTTCATGCTTCTACCTACTGCCAAGCTTTATGGAGATGCCGATTTCCTTTTCCAGCAGGACTTGGCGCCTGTCCACAGTGACAAAACTACTAGGAACTGGTTTGCTGATCATGGTATGAGACTGTACTTTATATTGACCTGAGCCCCATAGAGAATCTATGGGGCATTGTCAAGAGGAAGATGAGAGACACCAGACCCAAAAATACAGAGGAGCTGAAGGCTGCTATCAAAGCAACCTGGGCTTTTTTTTGGTCCTTTTTCTGGATTGATCTTATGAAGTACTTTAATATTTTAGATACATTTTCCCCTATTTTTTGGAGCTGTAAACCGTAATGATCAAAATTAAAATTAAAAAAAAAATACTTAAAACATTTTAGTTTATATGTAATGAATCTGGAATATATACAATTTTCACTTTCTGCAATAACGGACAAAAAATATTAAACTTTCTCATGATATTCCAATTTTTTGAGATGCATCATGTTAGTGCCAGTCACCCAACAACCATATTGGTTCAGCGCAGATACATGCAGAAAAAGTACTTCAGGAAACTGAAAGAATGAATGAAGAATAAATGAACTTAATCTGAACAGGGTGTTCCCACTTTGATTGCAGATGACATCTTATGGCAGATTTGATGAAGTAGATACTATTACATCAAAGAGAAAGGGCAATACTTTTTCTAACCTGCGTCACCAAGTGAAACCTCAGCCTTCGTTGAGGTCTTAGTGAGGTGTCTGTGTCCCACGTTTGTCCTTGATACACAAAGTCTTTGTCAAGATGTCACATACACAAAGTTTCAGAGACTCTGCTCCCTAGTGTCCACAATTAGAATGAAAACATGCCCAACATTAAGCTTACCGGAGGTCGGAGTGAGGTGACCTTGCATATCAAATTTTACCTTGATAACCGAAGTCTGTCAAAATATCGCAGACACAAGGTTTCAGAATCTCTGCCCCCTGCTGGGAACAATTAGAATTGCAATGCACCCAGCATCAAACATGCCTGAGATCTTAGTTAGGTGACCTTGTGTACCAAGTTTCACTTTGATACACAAACTCTTTGTCAAGACCTTACTTGCTCGACAGATGCACACATGGAATCAAGCAGATCCTAGACCTGTATCTTCAGTGGTGCAGGTAAAAACTATTCCAAGACTCACAAATACTTCTCAAAGTTTTGAAGGTGCCCCGAGCAAAAACATTTTCATACCAATAATCACATCCAGATGGAAAAAAAAAAAGCGTCTATAGCCGAACCTTTTTTGAGCATTACAGATGAAAAACAGACATGAAGACAGCGCATAGGCTTACTCTGAGAGGCATGACTTCATTGGTGACGAGGAAGAGGAGAAGATGGAAGTCTGACATGATGTCCAGAAATACTGTGGAGGAACTCTGGGACAGGTACGTCTCTAAACTGTGGAAATCCTGCGGACACATACAACAAACATTGGGACATGCTGGAAGTTTGTACCAGGTATATTTCCTCTGATCTCTACATTTTAATAAGCAGTAAAGACAAGTTCAAGTTTCTCAGTCATAGTTCTTACCAACATCAAAGCACTTGGGCCACTAGTATTCAAACACTGATATTCCAGTGCAAGAGAAGGCAGTGGTGGGCGGAGTAGCGTCTCAACCAGGTTGAAATTTAAGGTCAGATTACAATTTTCTAACTACATCATGCTGGTTCATAGTGGAAAGTCTATTTAAACACTTGGTAAAGGCCCGTTTTTATTCTGCACATCTGTGTCACTTCTGGATGATGCAAAACTTATGGGTACTCAAATGACACAGAGGTTTGGTTTTTTTTTTGTTGACAAATTGGGGTGCATTCTCGCCTTTGAACAGCGCATCATAGCTGCTGCAGTGTGCAGAGAATATTGAGGAGTTTGATGATTACACTAAACACTTTCAGCACATTTTAAACATTTCAGCTCTGGTTTAAAAATATGTTTTGTCTTATGCTGAGATTTAAAAACAGTCTTTTGTCTTTGACGAACACAAATATGGGAAAAACTATCCGACTACGGATATGGAAGGAGAGGAGAAAATTTCTTAACATACCACACCGTTTCTTTAACTACGTTGTCGCAACATTGAACAGTAGCACCATATTGTATGTAGTTAAACAAGATGGGAAAATGTTTTAGAAAATATGAGCTTATATTGAAATAAGTTACTTGTGTCTCTCCCAGGATGTCACGGTTCTCAATAGGGAAGCGTTGTGCAGAGAATGTGTACTGGGGATCCTTTGGGAAAGTGGCAGTTATCTGTCAAAAATAAACAGTTTAAAGGTTTAAATGTAAACGTGGACACATTTTTAACAAGATGTGATGCTGTTTAAGTAAGTGTGCCGAGCGGAGGAGAAAAAGTCACACGGTACTTACATCTGTAATAAGGTACTCCACAGGAAGAGGTCGGGCTAGAAACGTAACATCATTTCCAAATTTGTCTTTGTCCTATTGGGTAGGGAGAAGAAACAAGGGGACATCTGAGCACAGGGATTCTACCAACTCAAAGGCAAAGAGAACATCACCATTAATCGTTTACATTGTCTTTCTGGGTCTGAAGGAAATCTGCAGAACAAAATATTCTGTCCATGCCTATTGGTTCGGCCATATGCTAAACATGAAACCACCACGTGTCCTTCAATCCAGAAGATTGAAAATGAGACAATATTGAACGATTAATGATTTGCTCTGAGTAGACTTGGCAAATCTTTCTTTCCCACCAAGCTGGCAATCAGGCAATCTAATGAAACTAGCTGCATGGGGTCTATAAACAGTGCCGACTGTGTGATATGTTAGAGCAGGGGTGCCCAATCCTGCTCCTGGACAGCACCTGCCCTGCATGTTTTCTAAGTCTCCCTGCTCTGCTCACGGCTCATTATCTTGGTCAGGTGTGCTCAGCCAATCAAGACCTTGGAAACACCAAAGTTATATAATCAGGTGTGAGTCGAGCAGGTAGATATGGAAACATGCAGGGCAGGTGCTCTTCAGAAGTAGGATTGGGCACCCCTGTGTTTGAGGAAACAAAATTAAATGTAAAAAAACAGCCCTCAAATTATTTACTAAGTACAAAGAATAGCCTAACAGTGGTTGCATGAAGGGGTAGGAGATGAGTCACAGCCCCAAGCAAACAGGTTACTTTGGACTGACAAACCCATTTATGATTTTGAACAAACCGTTATGTTTGGTGATTTCATAGGCTACCTGCTGCAGAAAGAAAAGTAGAAGGTGACAGTGTACCATTAGTGGGACTGTCCACAGGCATGCTTCCCAGGGGGAGAAAATGATGAAAACGTTTGTGTGTTATGCAGTCATTAAGACCAGATAATATAATAAAAACATAAGCTTAGAACTTTAGAAATCTCCTGCTTTTTAGTGTCGTCTACCTACAGAAATGAGACTAGTGTAGTGTCCACTAGGATAAACCTAGTGTCACCATTAGCCGTTCCTGCTGTGGATCCAGCTGGTTAGCCATGGTGTACGCAACGGTCTTGACAGCATCTGCCCCATGTTCAAACTCTTCATTACTAACATATATGGAAATTTCAATGTGAATTATTCTATCTCACAATAGTAAATAATTAAAACATAGCCAGCAGTCTTTGATCCATGTCATTCAATCAATATTACTCAGTGTTCTAGTTTAACTATTAAAATGTTGCACTAAGAATTGATAAGCTCCATACAAAAAAAAGAGAAAGAAATCAGTTTGTTTACTTGGATGAACAAAAACATTTGGGATGTCCCAAGCCTGTCGAAGCGATCGGAATCAGGCCTGATCAAGGCATTTGTTTTGATTGATCGTATCAGATAAATTAAACCCAAGTCACCAAATAAGTGTGCGTTTCCTCTCGCTTCCTTTTATATGTGCAGCGCCAGCGCAGTGAACAGCCAGTCAGTGCTGCTACTGCTTCACCGCAGACACGCGGTGCACATTTTAAAATTACGTTAACACTCTCCTCTGCTTTACAGATGCAGCACGTCTATTTTATTCACACAGATCATCAACAGTGTGTGTGTCAGTCTGGACCCGTTTCATAAGCGTGGTGTCGACATAGCCAGTTCAGTGCTCTCACGGTGCAGGTTTTAAAAACATATTTCACTCTGCTTCACTTTAAATATGCACCAAGACGGTTTCTGAGTGATGGAGCATGTGATATACCCTTCTTACCAGCCAATCAGGTAGCGCTTTGTACATAAATTAATAAATTTTTCTCCTCATCGTGTTCCTTTTCCTCCTGCTCAGAGACTGTACAGGTGTGTAGCCAGAGGGGCAAGGGGTCGGAAGCACCCCCCGCCCCGCCCCTTCCCCAGAGTAAATGTCCACTTTTGAACACATTTTAAAGACATTTTTGGCACAATAACAATGAATGTATTTTTAACAAGTAAAATGTCGTTCAACTAATATTACTCCGAGCGTCCTCATTTTACGACTACAATACTGCACTAAGTGGAACTGATGAGTCATATATATAAATCTGTTTACTTAATTTTTAAAAAAAATAAATAAATCAATAAATAAAACATTAAGGAGCAGCTTAGATTGAAGGTGGGTTTTTTCCCCCCTTAATGCATGTTCATTGGATTGATTTTAATGTGCTTGCAATGTGCAATATCTAAGAAAATACGCGCATCTGATCGGAACTCAGTATCGGCAGATACTCAATATTAAATTATTCTGATTGGGGGCAAAAAAACCTGATTGGGACATCCTTTAAAAAACAAAACAAAAAACCAAGAAGTAGTTGCTTGGATTGTAGACAGATTTTCTTAATGCCTTACAGAGCTGATCAATTGTCAAGTGCACGCACTGGATTGACTTTCATGTGCTTGCAGTGTGCCCTGTGCATTTGTATTATCTAGGAAAAGACAAGCATCGGATGAGGACTCTGTACTGGCAGATACTCAACATTAAATGACTTTGCTTGGGATCAGGAGCAAACAAAAACTTCACCAGGACATCCCTGATTTATTGTTACTTTTTCATAGGATTATTTATTCCATAATGACGATTTAATTTTGTCACAAATGGCTCCTGCTTTAGTACTTCAAGTACTATGCATGATATAACAACATATGTCCTCATTCTACTCTTGCAGGCTCACCTTGTAGAAGACGTCTGGTACATACTGTTCAGGACTCGACTCTTTAGCGTAACCCAGCTCTGGAGCATCTTTGCAAGGAAGTAGGCACTCATCTCTCACCAGAGCCATGCACTGGTTGGACACCTGGTAACCCTCAAAATGCACCTGGTTATCTGGGCCCCCTTATAAAATACACACATGCAAGAAAATATAGGAAATAAATATTCAAAACTGATGAAGTAACTGTTACCATTATTTTACCTTTCTACCACAGTACAATAAGAGTTGAAAGCAAACCATCTTCAATTTTTGAAGGAGATGAGTAAATGAAAGAAGGAAAACAAGGCACACTCGTACGACAAGAATCCGCTGCCTGTAATTTACACCAGGGCATTCGACTGCCCGCCCCCCTGCTGAAGTCAGAGTAAACTTTGCTCAAAATGGCTCATAATACTCCCACAGTCATGTCAACTTTATTTCTGAGGTTATCTGCATTTTAATAAGGTCAATAGGGTCACTCTTTGACAATTTAATTCATGATCATATGACCTCCTCCACTGACAAGATTTGAATTTGCAAGGACATGTATTAAGTTTGACTAAATGCGTAAATCGTATCACGTATAAAGGTCACATCAGAATGTTGTTTTGGAAATTTTGCTCAGTAGATTAATAATTGCTCCAAGCTCAACCATTTCACCCGTAATATACGGTGGTAGCTACTATAACATCAGTTTCCAAATATTTATGGACCTAACAGCATAGAGGCTGCAGAGATTTTGCATTACATTAGGAAATGTATTATTATTATAATATGATAGTGGGTTGTGCTCCATATTTTAAAAAGTATGTTCATTTATTCCCCCATTCACTTCAGGTTTTATATACCGTAAAAGTCCTAATACAAGAGCGCGCCCTAATAGAAGAGCGCCCCCCCCCTTTTTTTTGTCCCATGGATTGTTCTCTTCCACAGTGCACGTTAGCGATTTGCCAATTTCTGGTTCCCAAATTGATTTATATACGTGAAATTCTCTGATACAACAATCAAACGTGAAGGATTCCATCGATTTGATGTTTCGGATTGCCTTTGAAATGAAATCTCTTCTTCTTCGTTTGCTTCTTCTTTTTACCGCCAATTTTTTTTTCTCACGAGACTGCTGCACTCGCTAAATCACGAAAAAATTGCCGAAATACATCATAACGAGCCGCGCACAACCACATCATAACATTAAAATTAGGGCTGGACGATATGGCCTAAAATTCATATTAAGATATAATTTGAAGCATATTGCGATAACAGTATATATTGCAATATATTCTTCGGTATATCAATTTCAATATAACTGCGTCTGAATGGGTAACATACTCCCATAGCAGCATTATTGAACTATTATACTGTTGTATACTTGTTATACTATTGTACTGTTGGTCGGGCTTCATGCCCCCCAAATGGAATGTGTGCGTCTAGAAAATAAATGAATGAATGAATGAAATATTGTTGAATTAAAGTTCCGTGTATACGGCGCACCCCGACTTTGGGACTTGTCCAAAAAATTTTTTTTTAAAATCGAACGCCGCATCTATTAGCCTGTTTTTTTCCTTTCCTACTTCCTCCATGAGAAGTGATTATTCATGGGACATCGTTCTTGAGCCTACAACACCACAGCTTTTTTTGCCAACTGAGAAAACAGCTGATTTTCAAACTCACCCCCTTGGTCATGATACACACCGGAGCCAATCATCGACGAGAGCCTCGTCCATCCAGCCTTTATGCTGCGCTCTGACAATGATGTTCTGTCGTGCGCGGTGCGCCGGTGTTCTCTGTCGAGCAGTGCTACCTATCTGCGCATGCGCAAAACCACTCTGTAGCACTTGGTAGCACATCTCGATAGGTAGCACAGCTCGACAGAACACCGGCC
>OMMV01191827.1:0-13359 GCA_900302635.1 Chatrabus melanurus
TCCTGTCTAGCTACACTCTCCCCTGCCACCATGTTACAGTCTCCAATTTGTTTAAGGTTGCATCTCCTACAAAGGATATAATCCACCTGTGTGCACCTTCCTCCACTCTTATATGTCACCCTGTTCTTCTCCTTCTTCTTAAAATAAGTGTTCACGACAGCCATTTCCATTCTTTTTGCAAAATCTACCACCATCTGTCCTTCCACATTCCTCTCCTTGATACCATATCTACCCATTACTTCCTCATCACCTCTGTTCCCTTTACCAACCTGCCCACTGAAGTCCACTCCAATCACTACTCTTTCATGCTTGGGTACACTCTCTACCACCTCACCTAACTCACTCAATCTTCTTTCTGCTTCATCTCACAACCTACCTGTGGGGCATAGTGATGACATTCATCATCACCACTTCAATTTCCAACTTCACACACATAACCCTGTCAGACACTCGCTTAACCTCCAATACACTCTTAATATACGCTTCCTTTCGAATGACTCCAACACCATTTCTCCTCCCGTCCACACCATGGTACAACAGTTTGAACCCACCGCCGATGCTCCTGGCCTAACTTCCCTTCCACTTGGTTTCTTGTACACACAGTATATCTGCCTTTCTTCTCTCCATCATATCAGCCAACTCTCTCCCTTTACCAGTCATGCTGCCAACATTCAAAGTCCCAACGCTCATTTCCACACTTCTAACTTTTCTCCTCTCCCGCTGTCTTTGGACACATTTTCCACGTCTTCTTCTTGTTCGCCCAACAGTAGCCCAATTTCCGCCGGCACCCTGTCGGACAGCAGCGCTGGTGGTGCTCGTTGTTAACCTGGGCCTCGACCGGTCCGGTATGGAAAGTCAATTTGTGATCTGCATGTTTGGTTTGGCAAATTTTACGCCGGATGCCCTTTCTGACACAACCCAACTCATTTATCTGGGCTTGGGACCGGCACACAGAGTGTATTGCTGTACACCCCATGTGGCTGAGTTGAAGTGACGATCTTAAATACTTTCGCTGGGTTCCAAAATATTTGTAATTATGCAAGGTTATGATGATTGTCATGTATGCATTTTATACTTGAAGTAGACAAAAGGAAAATGCATAACTTGACTGGGATTCAAACACGGTACTTTTGGCTCAGAAGTCCGACGCCCTACCACTTAAGCCACAGCGTCTCACGCTCCAAAATGGGTCATAGCTTGAATTTATGATACATGCCATGTATGAGGACGATAGTCCTAACACAAACCCTAACCCTATGGGATAACTAACACGTATGGATAGAATTTTGTGTTTTCAATAAGGCCATGTATGAATTGAATTGCATTTGGCAATACGGCTATGTACGGATAGCCACTTTGTTTAAGTTATGACCTGGTGTATACATGGCAGCCAGTTTTGTGGAAACTGGCGAAACTGCAGGCTACGATGTCACGTGCTCCACTGCTGGCATGCCATTCATTGGTTGCCTGCCACCGTGTACCAAACCATGTAACTGACTTTGTCGTACCTGGCCACCGGGCGAATAGACTCTCAGATATTTTTAACCAGACTGGAGGTGTTAAAGGACTAAGAGAGTTCCTCAAATATGAAAACACACCCAGTCCCACCTCAGTCCCATTTACGAGAATGGGGATGTTACTGCCACTTTTTGTCTTCCAGTAGTCCACAGTGAGCATGTTTTCGTGGTATTGAGGGCAAGGTTGTTGTGTTCACACTCCGTGCTGTCAGGTGCTGGACCTCGTCCCTGTAGGCTGACTTCTTGTCGTTGCTGATCAGGCCTACCACCGTGGTGTTGTCTGCAAATTTGCAGATGAAGTTGGAGCCATGTACAGGGATGCAGTCATGGGTAGAGCAGTGTGTTGAATACGCAGCCCTGTGGCACACCAGTGTTCAGGTCAGAGTGGAGGAGGTGAGGTTGTTGAACCTAACAGACTTCGGGTTTGTTGGTCAGGAAGTCGCATGTGCAGTTACAGAGGGATATACTGATACCAAGTACAATACGTTTAGTAATCAAGTTTGGAGAGGATGACACTCTCAAATGATGAACTAAAATCAATGACTAACATCCTCACATGGGAGGTGTTATTATCCAGGTGAGTAAGGGCGATGTGAAGGGCCATGGATATGGCATTCGCAGTAGATCAGTTGGTATGATAGGCAAACTGGCAGGGATCCAGTGTGGGGGTAGTCCAGACTGGACCCCTGCCAACCAGACTGGAGGTCTCAGTCAGCCAAATATGTAATATCTCGAAGTTTAATCTACAGCAACTAGATCAAAACTTGAAGAAGTCACTTGGATGAGTAGCTAAATATCTTTTAAGACCAACAAGAATTCCAGTTGCTGTAAACTTCTGGAAAACTCCACAACTTGTCTCAATGGATGAGTCCCACCATCCTGTGAAGAACCATGGCCACTTGTTTGAACAGTCTCACTCTTTCTATCAATATCATCTCCATTATTTACACTCGCTTTCCCTCAGCTATGTCTCGAGATTTTCTTCGTGAAACAGAATTTGTGACAGAAAATGTGGGAGGTGGTGGCCTGGGAGTTAGAGACCAGAGGATCCTCAAGTAAGTTCCACCATCTGATAGGAAAATCACTCAAGGGATCCTTGAGCAAGGTCCTTAATCTTCAAGTTGCTCTCCCAGTGCAGGTTGGCGCCTTGCATGACAGCACCCTGACATTGGTGTGTGAGCGGGTGTGAATGGGTGAATGTGAGATATTATTGTATAGCACTTTTCCATCAGCAGCAGATGGAAAAGTGCTGTAGAAATGCAGTCCATTTACCATTCACCAATGTGTGTGCTGAGAATGTGGATATGGCTCTCACAATAGTGAGACAGGGATAGAATAGTCCACCGCAAGTGATCATACACCCTGTATTTCTGCAACAGTCCCCACAAGACACTCAGAGGGACCTGGTTATAATCCTTCTCCAAGTCCATAAGCATAGAATGGATGGAAAAACTCACATAACACCTGCAGGATCATTCCAATGGTAATGAGTTGGTCAACTCTTCCTGGACAGATTCTGCACTGCTCCTCCCAAATCTCAGGTCTACCAATCAACTGGAGTTCCTTTTCTAGCACCCTGACTTTGGCTTTCCAATGACAGTGTCATTCCCTCAGTATTTGGAGGTTATCCTCTGGCTTCCATTTAAAATATTAAGTTTCAAGAAGACAATGCTGAAACAGCATGTCTACCAGAACAGCCCAAAATGACTTCAGCATTTCTGACCCAATGTCAACCACCTGAGTGCTTTGTCACTGTGGCTCTTGTCAACTACCTTGGTGACTAACTATACCAGGAGATAGGCATGTCAATCAAAGTGTTCCTTCTGATGTCTGACAGTATCCCAATGTAAGTCCTGCTATCTTTTCATGAATGTTCATCTTTCGGCTGCCCCCGTTTTTTCAGGGTCACCACAGCGATCAAGTACAGATCCGGATCGGGATTTGGCACAAGTTTTACACCGGATGCCTTTCCTGACGCAACTCCAGTTCTACCTGGAGAAACACACACAGCCCCTGGTCTTCCTAAGCGGTCTCCCAGCCAAGTTTTAATCAGGACCTACTCTGCTTAACTTCCGAGATCTGATGGGATCAGGTGTACACAGAGCAGATCGGCTGCTTTTTCTTTTCATGAATCATCGGACTGTTTTCCACTCAATCATGGTAAAGTGGTGATCTCAAATAGCTACTTTATACAAAATGACAGTTTAGGATTTAGCATTTGATCAGTAATAGTTTGGTGAGGCAAATACTGCGCATGGCACACAAAAATGATGCCTTGCTCTAAGGATGTCATGCTATTCCGGGCATTTTTATAAAAAGTAGCAAATTGATTTGTTACTTTGCAGGTGCTGATTGCAGGAGTGCTGTCATTCCTTCAAAGAAGAGCCCAGAGATTGGCCACTGATCACAGATGGCCTTTCCTGGGGGGACGATTTGCTATTGTGGTGTAAGTCACCTTCAGTCACAATAACAATGTCAACACGTAGTAACATTCGCAAAAATATTTTTTATTTCCCAAATAGAAGGACTTTGAAATCCAGGGATCAGCACCAATGGGCCTCATGGACTATATAGGACTTACTTCTAGAAATATTTTATATTTCAAATTTAAAACCTTATTATTTGGTGGTGATGGTTATCCTGTATTATTATGTTCCAGGCCCTTGGACACCATTGGCAGCCTCAGTAATCGCTGGTCCTATGGGTTTGCATTTGGTGCCGTGTCATCCAGTGTCTTGCTGCTCTTCTCTGAACGCTACATCCCCTTCACCGTGCCAACCTGGGCCAGAGGTACAACCATTATCCAGCCTACCTAAGCAAACACATACTCCTGTAAAATATGTGACTGATAAGAAGAGACGGAAATAGATAGAGGACAAACATCCTAACGCTACAGTGATATCTCCTCAGCGATATTGTACCTGGTTGGAGCTTTGGAGGTGGGCCTGGCCTATTTTCCATTCTTTGCCTGTCTGTCTACACCATTCAGAAAAGCTGGGTCTCTGCTAGGAATGCTGTACTCTCTGACCTGGTAAACAATGACCATATTATAGATTTAACAAATTGTGGATTTGTGGGCTTTTTTATGCCGTGACAGCAAAATGTGGTGCAACATTGTAAAAGTGAATAAAAATTACAATTATTGACACTTTTAGAGATGTAACATGATTGTGTGAACCACAGAGTAACATAGGCTCATCTCAAATGATTTATTTGTTTGTTTATTAAAAGACCTTGAGTTGGTCATCATAACTTAGTACCAGTGGAAAATAAATGATGTGTCCTTATTTGTAGGATCATCGTTACAGTCTGGGATACAATCACCTGTCCCAGTGGTGAGGTAGGTGAGTACTCAACTCTGCCTGCAATGTAATGGAAATGTTGTTGGACTCCAGTATAGCTTTGGTGGTTTCTTCCACTCAGTTGAGAACATTTTTCCAAAATGGAGAGGATCCTCACATTTCCAGTCTTCTTCAAAGGACTACTTGAGGGTTAAGACTTGGTTTTAGAGTTCGTAGTAGGTTTAGGTTGGGGTTGGAGGAATCTAGTTGGGATGGTTAGGAGAATGCATTGTATCAGTGAGACTCCTCACAGGGACAGGTGAACAAGAATGTGCATGTGTCAATATTTGTAGGTTTTGGGTAAATATCAGAAGGTGATTGTCCAATGGCCCTGCATCCTCTCCCTCCTCTTTCTCTTTGGACGATTTATCTACATACTGGTCAAAGCTGTGAGAATGCATCTTCAGTTGGAAAACGAGGTTGGTATCCATTACCGTTTGAACTCTTTCAGTTGATTCTTGATGTATTTCCCTGACTGTACAACCTACTGAGCTAACATTACCCGAAAAGAGGTATTATTTCACATAAACTGAGACAAACCTGCAGAAAATGTGGTTTTCTGTTGCTGTCTTTTGGTGATACAATATCTGCACACCAACGCTGTTATTTTTTTGTTAAATATGTTGAACCCGCTCCTAGGCCCCTGAGGAGCTGATGCAGGAACATCATATAGAGCATGTGAAGGAACTGTTGAGAAAGCCACCTGCATACAGGTACCCACACTGTATGCACTTCTTTTGAAAAGAACCCTCTAAAATTAGCTGCATTCCTAAGACTGTCCTATTTGTGATACCATCTCTGGCCAGTGGCGACTTCAGGAGATATACCTGTTCAAATGCTCATTACGCCAAATATCTAGTCCTGTCGCCATGGTCAAGAGAAACTGCTGAAGTTCAAACCAAGCATCAAAATGGGCTTGAAAGATTGATGTTTGACAATTCTTTGTTGTGCTTTGTTTTAATTGATTTTTTGTCATTGGTAGTATGGCCAAAGCAGATGGTCACCCTCTGAGCCTGGTCTGCTTGAGGTTTCTTCCGATAATCACAAAAATCCCTTTGGGAGTTTTTCCGTTACCACTGTTGCCAATGTGCTTGCTCAGGGGGTGGGTAAGGTTAGACCTTACCCTTGTGAAGCGCCTTGGGCAATTTATGTTGTGATTTGGCACTATATCAATAAATTGAATTGAATTGAAAGATGATTCTAGTGACTGAACCATGTGGCATGGTTGTTGGTGCCAGACGAGTGGTTTGAGTAATTCAGAAACTGCTGATCTACAGAGCTTTTCACAAACAACCATCTGTACGGTCAACAGGGAATGGTCCAACACAGAAGAAACATCCAGTAGGCATCGGTTCTTTGGGAGAAAAAGCCTTATTGATGGTGGAGGTCAGAAAAGCATGGCTAGATTGGTTTTAGCTGATTAGTATCAGCTAAAACCATATAACAGCAGCTCAATGAACCACTCGTTACAACTAATGTATGCAGAAGACCATCACTGAATGCACAACACATAGAAGCTTACATATGTCAACATATGCTGCCTTTAAGGCAACATCTTTTCCAGGGATGCCCATGAATTTTTCAACAAGACAATATAAAACCACATTCTGCACACATTACAAAGGCATGGCTGCGGAAGAAGTGGGTATAGGTGCTGGACTGGCCTGCCTGCAGTCCTGACATGTCCCCAATAGAGAATGTGTGGAGAATTTTGAAATGAAATAAATAAATGCAACAATGACCCCGTACTGTTGCACACCTTCAGATGTGCCTGCAGGAAGAATGAAACAAAATAACACCTGAAACGCTTCATTGCTTGGTATCCTCAATGCCAAAACATCTTTTAAGTGTTGTGAGAAGGAATGGCAACATTACAAAGTGGAAAATGCTTTAGCGTCTCAACTTTTTTTGGAATGTGTTGCAGGCCTGAAATGCAGGAATGGATGTATATTAACAAATTAAATGAAGTTGACCACCCAAAACATGAAATATCTTATCTACAATGAAATAGAAGTCAAAGTAAAGTAAGGATCACTGCTTGTTTATTTATTTATTTTGCATCTTCTGTGTTGTCTCAACTTTTTCTGTTTTGGGGTTGTAAATATTTAGCAGTTTTCATTATTTATATATTTTTAAAATTCATATAGTAAATGGACCTAGAAATTTTGCACGAAACTGTACATATAGTTTATTTCACTTGCCTGTGTTGCAGGAAACCACTCAGCTGGTTTCAGCGGAGAGTGTATGAATGGGATCCCTACTTCAAGTTCCCCAACAGGATCATTGGAACTGCCATTATATCTCTCATAGGCCTGTATACGGTAAACACAATGTGTGTTTGTGGGTGCCTTATGACATTACTCTAAACCTACAGTTCTCATCTGTTCATTGCTTCAGAAAAGTGTTACACTGTACATTTCTTTAGGTTACCCTGGCGGACTACATTCTCAGTGATGTGACCTTTGACCAACTGGGAAACTGGACAAACGTACTAAAACGACTGGTTCAGTCTTGTAATGAGACTGAAATTTTGGAACCGGTGATACCACAGCTGGAGGAATTCATCGACGTGGCCAGAAGTGAGTTGGTGTACCAAACTAGTTTTGGGTAGGCGGGATTGAGTATGTGTATTGTGGCGAGTTGTGGTTATGCGACACTTCGTGATATGACATATCAAATGTGGACTTATAGGATGTGCTGACGTAAGTTATAGTCTCGTAAAACATTTGTGACCGTTTGAGCTTTTGCATGTTTTAATTTGTTTATGACATCATTATTATCATCATTAAAAAAGAATTCAAGCTTCATTATATTAAAAACACTCTACAACATGATATAAATTAAATAAAAATATCAACACCAAAAGAATGCCGTGCGTAAGTATGTGCCTAAATCATTACTTTTACAGCCGGTTTTCTTTAGAGAAGTCCAGTTTTGCCAACTTAGCAACCTAGTTGCTCGATTTAACAACTTTGCCCCAACTGGCCTGGCAACTTTTGCTTCAAAAAGCAACTTGCAACTAATGTAGCTACTTCTGAATTTATTTATTTTTTAGCAAGTTTTAGCAACTTGTAACTCAAATGACTCAAAGGCTAAAATGCACACACTGTGTAATAATCATTCATTCTTAATCCCAACCATGGCAGAAGGGGTTAGAGTATGTACATAACAGAAATGGAGGGGACACATTTTAAAATATTAAAATTAACCCCGAGGGGGACCGAACTGTAATTGAGCCGGGAAGATTGTTCATTAATTGTTTTAAATGTTTAAATGCAAAAATAAAAGTATCTGATCATTAAAAATGTGGTTTATATTACCTTTACAAATAAAAAAAAATGATAATAAACAAACAAAACTAATAAATTTCAAATATTTTTCACCAAGGTTTTTCCACTGACGTTGGTCAACGTCTAGGTCATGATGTCATCACACAACAATGATGCATCATTATGTCATGACATCATTACGTAATGACACCACATCAATCAGCAACCTTAAGCAACAAATTGACCTGCCTTTGGCAACTTCCTCTGAGAATTAGTTGGCAACACTGGCGAAATCTGGGGATGGATACGTGAACATTTATATCAGTATTTCAGAAATACAATTGGAATCGGCAGTTTTCAAAAACTGAGTGACCGTGCAAAAAGGGGACAAGTGAGGGAAGTCACCAAGACACCCATGACAGGAGTTATAGGCTTCTGTGGCTGTGATCGGAGAAAATTGTAATCTACGCATTAAAATATATACATATTGACATCAAAATCATAAAATTTGCTCCATATTATGTTTTTTTGAAAATTCATATCAGAAATGGTGGCCATCTTGGAAAATGGCAGCCATCTTGAATTTTTGCTTGGAAAACGTTCTTTTATGACTAAGCACCCCATGTTGGATATATGTGCCAATTGTGTTGCTTGTATAACAATTTGAATGATCCTGCTGATATTTGCAGTTACCTGCCCCACTATATGAAAATCTTAGCTGTTGGTGGATAATGACACACTGGCTGAAAAATGGGTAGAGTGGGTTGCCCATTAACCAAAAGGTCATGGGATTGAATGGTAATCCTTAAATGCACCGTGCATTGAAGCTCCTGCATGTTTTCGAATTGGGCTTTAGTGTCAGTTTCTCTGAATAAAACTCTGTGCCAAATAAATGAAAGTCAAACTAAGTGTTTGTTTTTGTCCAGAGTCCTGGTTAGCCACCACCATCTTTGCCAGTCTCAACTCTGTTGCTTACACCTTCCACGTTTTGGCATGTTACAGGTAAACTACAAAAATATTTTGAAAGTGAAATGCTGCAATTTTGAAAAGTTTCATCGAAACATACATGACTTGTTTCGTGCAAAACAAGTCATGTATGTTAAAAGCGAATGCCTTTATCACAGTAAATCAATATTAGTGTGCCGCCGATAAGCCCCGTGTTACTTATTTAGGAAACACTTGAAGAGACTGTGGAAAGGACAAAAGGGTTTCCTTCCTGAGAGGTTTCACAAGCCCCGGTCTGCTATGAGTGTGGTATGTAACACACGAAACAAAATGACACATGACTCATAAAGTGACGGTTTTCGGCCCCGTGCAGCTGTGTTTCTGTACAGTGTCAATCGTGCGCTGATCGTACGTTTACACAAAAACGTTACATAACTGCAGCTCCAGCTCCCTTATTTTTCAGCAATCATCTATTTCTTTGGTGCATGTATGTACAGTTGACACATATTTAGGAATAATACATTTTTAATCTACAACCAAACGTTTCTGATTGACTTTTGCAGGCTGCTATCGCAAGATATTCTGGATGGCAAATCGCTTTTACACTGTGGGGTATGTTTCTCCTTTTCTGCAACACACGAACATCTGTCATATAACATATGCTTTCAAACTGATCTACACCGAGGCAACCTATAGCTGGGCTCATAAGTATTCGGACAGCAATGCAATTTTTTTTAATTTTTTTTGCCTCTGTACATTATCGCAATGGCTTTGAAGAGAAACAATCAAGAAGTGCTGGTGTAGCCTTTCAGCTTTAATTAAAGGGGTTTAACAAAAATATTGCATTAACCATTTAGGAATTAAAGCCCATTTTTTATACACAGTCCCTCCATTTTTACATAACCTCAGAATGACCTGAGAAAACCTGGCATTCTCAGGTCCTCAGCACTGAGGCACCCGCGTCATGGTGGAGTTATGTTAAGAAGGATGTTCTTTAAAAAAAGATATGAAATTTCAGCTGTAGTTTGCCAGAATAAGCTAGATTTGATCTGTTTTCTTGTGTGAAAATCCATCTCTGCTCCACTGCACCATGAAGCTGTGACTGGTGAGGCAACAGACAAAAGCTGTACTTTCACAATCACAGCCACAAAAGCCCATAACTCTGAAGGAGTTATGAGCCCATTGGGTTTCTTATGCCCAGTTATGGGCAGAGTTGTCTTGGTGGCTTCCCTCACTAGTTTCCTTCTTGCACAGTCACTCAGTTTTTAAGAACTGCCTACTCCATGTGACATTTTTTGTTAAACCCCTTGAATTAAAGTTAAAAGTCCACACTACAAGCACATCTTGATTGTTTCATTTTGGAGGTAATAATAATGGCGTTTCACTTCACGTTGCTCAGAGATGACGTGAACTGTCGATATCTTCTCTTTAGGCTACTTGATCGTCCATTTTGTTTACTTCCTGTTTGCGCTGCTGTTGGTCTATGGGCTGGTTCTTCCCATAAAGCATGGAAAAGCACTGAGTATGCTCACTCAGTTTGGAATCATACTGTAAGTCTACTTCTGTAAAACTGACTGATGCATGGGCGGACCCGTTGATCGAATGACTGATTTTTACCTTCTCTCCCCCGTGTCTCAGTCTCACCATCGGACTAGTTATTGCTCTGGTGATCCTACAGGTGGTTCTGGTCCAGGTCTTCTTCCTGCAGGACAAAATGTCTCCAACTGACAAACAGAAGCCTCTGGCTCTCAACAACAGGTTTGTTTATTACAGTGTAAATATTAAGCACGAGCCATAAAACCATCCACCAAATGTCACACAACCCAGATCCTGTCTGTCAACAACCACCTGCTGAAAAGGGAAGTCTGCATTAAATCACCTGCTATGGAATCCGGACTGTTTTCCAGTAAAGTTCAAAATCCTCTTTCAGTGTGATGGCACGCCCATAAAAATCCAGGTTAGACCAAACACTTTCAGCAAGTTTTAGGAAGGACTGTAGTAATGAATAAAACCCATCACACGCACCTATTTTATCTCCAGATTTATAAAGCCATGTGTATGCATTGATCTGGTTTTAAAAACTGTAGTCAGTGCGAGATTGTGCGCACATACAAGTGTGATCTCGACTCTCCTAGTTAACCATAAATCATTGCACACACTGCCTTAATGAGCTGTTTGCCTTCAGCCAAATCAACAAAGCATGATTTTAACCTTTTGGTTATTCCTGTAGAACTCTAAAGACCATTTGAAGTACATTTGGGTCGTGTCCAACACCATATTGCTATTTACTTGGCTCGTAATCTGACCACAAAGTAAGGCGCAGGGCACAAAGGGTTTGTACTTAGTCTCTTAATAATACGGGCGTGTTTTTGGGTATGTTTTTGGTGCATTGGAAATTGGCACTTTGCTATTAGGCAGTGGACTGAAGAGAGTGGAGGTTTTTTGGCGAGTTGATGGCTCTGCAGCAATGCATCAAAAAGCGCGACTGGAAAGTAAGCACCGAAGCTCCCTGAGGTGAAGCACCTTCTATTCTGGAAGGTGAAGTTTTGTATTTTTCCATTAGTGTTTACTTTTATTTTGTTTAATTGTTGCTTTCAATCCAGTTTAGTTGCGTGTACAAGCAGAGTGTACGCACATCCTGAAGCCGCTTATATAAGGTGTGTCTGAATATTGCACCATATAAATACCAGAAATCCACCGCGCTCGACTTTAGACCAGGTTTTGATGAGCAAATGTTTTCTGCTACCTGACGATCGCAATCCACCAACACTGCACCCGACACCACCTCATTTTAAGACTAACATGCCCATGGGCGCACAGATAAGCACAAGTGCCCTCAGTATTTAAAGAATGTGGGCGCTGGGCATGAAAATGACAACTGCAACAGGTGGAAACTAGGAATGACACTTGTGCCACGCTGCGTGCTGCTTTGCGCCATGCAGAAGATAGGGCTCTAAAACGGCAATCAGATGGAAGCAACTCAAATTAGCTAAATAAAACATGATCAGGACAGTGCACGACGGCACAAACTCTCTACAGAACAAGAGTCTAAAATATTATATACAGTACCTGAGTCTGATGAACTGCAGTAACTACATACCACTTTAATAATGCCGTTAAACTTATTTTGATTTGTACAGGGTTAGATTAAATACATAAAAGATTCAATAAATCCACAAAAAAAACAAAACAAGATTATCATACAAGTGTGACTCCTCCCAACAATAAAAATGAATTTTCTTGAAAAAATTCAAATGCTCTTGTCTGTTAAAATGATGTGAGGTAGAGTCAGACTGAACAGTTTTTAACTTACCTGAATAAGTACTGCAGGCAACGCGTCTTGGAACACCAATTCACAGGAATTTGCGTGTGAGGTCCAACTCAAAGGCTGAAACAGCTGCACCTAACATTCATAGTGTGTGCACAGTGGTCAGTGAACAATTTTCACACATAGCGAATGCAATATAACAGGTGTTAATCCAACTGTCATAGCAAGTCACTAGATTTCTGGTGTTATGTCTCTTTTGCCTGCCAATTCCACACATGCACTCTGTGTGTGCAAATCTATCTCGTTGCCAGGAAACCTCTAACTTCTGTGGTTGTCCTTTGAATAGCAATGCACCAGGTTCCAGAGTATCCCAGGTTTCAAAGAGAATGACAGGTGATAAACTGGTTTATCCTCCTGAGACCCTGTGTCCACGTACGGGGACAACAATAAAACCTAATTCCTGTTCAAACTCGGGTCTCAGGAGGTTATTTCATGTTATGACCACAACACACCCATGAGTAATTAGGTAGCTTACTGTAGCCCCTTTGTACCCAGTGCCCTAAATAAGTAAGATTTATATAGGCCCTGAGGCCCACTGGTGCGTGTACCTATCCCCAAATTCCATAACATGAAGCAGATGAGAGTCTACGGCTCCCTCTTGATGGGATGCCAGGCCATCGCAGCTTATACTTCCCAAGCCAAGGCCAGATCCCATTTACAGCTGGGTGGACTGGGTCAATGCAGATGAAGTGTCTTGTCCAAGGACACAGACAGGTAGCGTGACTGGGAATTGGACACCCAGTTCCACATGTTGGGCTATTGATAGATAGACCTGGGTTGGATTCCAAGTGGGAGGCCTTGTTTTGCGCTCAAATGGTAGAAAGGAGTTTGACATGCCCCAAAAACATTTACGCCATGCTCAATAGACCATGGATTTTAGACCGGAAAGACTGGGCCCAAGTACTTTCTGTTCCAAGCCAAGTATTTACCAAGTTTCATGAAGACTGGATCATTAGTTT
>OMMV01191835.1:0-14737 GCA_900302635.1 Chatrabus melanurus
TTAGAGCAGAGGTGTCAAACTGATTCCAGAAAGGGCCAAGAGGGTGCAGGTTTTCTTTGCAACCACCGACTCCACCAGGTAATTTCACTGATTAACATCACTTTGTGCAGATTGGATGAGTTCATCATTGAAATCACCTGGTGACGTGGGTGGTTGCAAAGAAATCATGCACCCTCTTGGCCCTTTCTGGAATCAGTTTGACACCTGTGATTTAGAGTCACCAATTCACCAAACCTGCATGTCTTTGGAAGTGGGAGGAAGCCGGAGCACCCGGAAGGAACCCACGCAAACACGGGGAGAACATGCAAACTCCACACAGAAAGGACCAGGTCGGAAGCGAATCTGGGACCTTCTAGCTGTGAGGCAGCAGTGCTAACCACTGTGCCACCGTGCTGCCCGCCTATATAAATTTTACGACAATATTTCTCATGCCCTAATAACATAATTCATCCTGTACTGTTTTCCACCTCTGTTAAGGCTATTTATGTTCCCCCACTATTGGACCTGAATCCCCATTTCGCCTATTCTAAAATTCATGTCTAAACATGTACAAGTGGTAATTTTACAGTATGGTGTGGATTTCTGTTTGATTGTACTAGCTGTACCAGCTCAGTAGGCCTTGGTCTTAGTATGTTTGCGTAGTAGGCCTACATTAGGTGGCCCTTATATTAAGCTAAACTGACGTTATCATTTCATAACCCTTACAGTCCAAGATGGTGTTTTGGTTCTTGTCGAACCGCCATCAGCATGTGACCCTCATACAGCTGTACGTGAGTGTTGTCTTTCATTATCCCACAGCCAACATGATTAATAACACTAATGACAGGATGAAGATAAAGAGACCACATCAGAGGGCATGTCACTGAGTAGCACTGACAAAGCAGCAGCCTTGGTAAGCTTGGACTTAAATACTCTGAAAATTACCTACCCCATAGCAGGTTATATTCCGAGTGTATGTTTCCACGGTTACTAACCTAGCCTGGTTTTTATGGAACCAAAACCCTAGGTTTACCGCTTACTCTGAGTTAACATACCCAGGTAAGTGACTAACCCCGCTTTATGGAATACCCCCGTTGTCTTAAAATGTTTTTTCTGTGCCTGTTGCTTTAAATAATAATGAACTGCTGCTTGCCACGCCCTCTCTCCGCCACGCCCTCTCTCCGTGTTGGTAAAGGCAGTTGCACCTCCTTCTTTCACTGCCAGTTAGGGAGAGCTTTGTTGCCATGTTGTGATCGGTCAATCAAGCTGTCAATCAATGGCGCTGTGTCATGTACACGACGCACGCCCTTCGCGGCACGCAGACGCGGTAGAATCAAACTCAAACGCTTATATAGGCTGAAATCGAAATCAATCGAAAACGCTCATTATGCAAATATTTGGACGCGATTATGTTGCGTATATTTTTATTTGTAGATGAAAAAAAGAAAATCAGTTTTCCATTTCAAATATCGTCACACTTTACATTTTTGACAGGAAAGATTTTAATGCTGAGTAGTACTCAGTGCTGAGTAGCATAGGGTTCTAGGGCGGCAAAGTGGCCAAGCGGTTCCCGCTTCGAGGTCACCCCTACCCATTGTTTATTTCTCCAGTGCAGCAGACGCTCTCGTCTTTCACGTCTTTATTATTTACAAATCACAGTAAACACAACATGAATTCAGCAAGCCTTCAATATAATTTTTATTTTATTTACAAATCACAGTACGCATCCGAATATTTGCATAAAGTGCGCATTAGCAAATTATAATTACGATAAATAAGGTGCAATGAATGATTCACGTGTGGATGTCATTGTTACAGTTGTAGAAATTATAGTATAATTGGTTTCGTTTCAGTGGAAGTCGGTAGGTTTTCGATTTCAGCGTTCGATTCTACCGCGTCATTGATTGACAGCTTGATCGACCAATCACAACATGGCAACAAAGCTCTCCCTAACAGGCAGTCTTCTTTCTTACAGAAAGGGCGTGTCTCATAGCAAGCAGGAGTCCAAATATGGACTTCTGTCACAGAGGTCACGGAGCTGTAAAACGAGCTGTTTTCGGTGTAAATTTTGTTCATATTAGAGAAAGTTCTACATGCACATTCACAGAACTGTGGGACGTTGGGAATGTTTAACATAAAACTTTATCCGTATGTAAATGCAAAAGGTAAATCAAAACAGGTATTGCATAATATAACCCCTTTAATGAAATTAACAATACACAAATAAGTAAATTAATAATTAAATATAAGTCTCACAGGTGATTTTTGTTGGAATAAAAAAAAATTCAACATTTCAAATTAGATTTTCTAATGAGAAAACAATATTTTATCAAACTTATAGGGTGCTGAAAACTTATTTTTATACAGTACTGCATCGGTAATAATGATAATAACAATAATATAAATACTAACACAACTAATAATAGTTTGTACACTTTATAAAACCACAAAAAATGGGTTTTAAAGCAGCAGCAGAATCAGGGTTGTACCATCATTACAGCGGGTGGATACCAAGTTTGCTGCTAGCTAAAATAATAGTACAGGAAAGTCTGTTTGGCTCTTATCTGGCAGAATAAACTGTACGGTGGGAAATAAATCAAACCATTTGGGTAATGAACTGAAACATGTCCGTTTGGCATTTGAGCTAGCTAAGCCTACAAAGTTTCCAGGCGGTAAAGACATTAAGACTTTGAATTTTCGGGTGATTTGGTGTGCTAGCTACTGAGGACAAAGTTGACGCGAGCTGGTCGGCGTTAGCGCTGTTTTTTACTCCAGCGTTCACCAAGCTGACCGGCGTGATTAACTGCCGGTTGTGTGTCCACCAGGATGCGTGGGATCAGGTCGGGATAAATGGAAGATGGCGAGCGGAGTTGACCGTGAGTAACAGCTCGGTACACGGCAGTAAATGTCACGACACATGCTACACGCTAGCGGCGGCTGGCACCGCGCGTCTGCCCGATTTATACTAACGCGCGTCCTGTTTGACACCAGCAGCGGAAAAAGAAATTAAATGCTGATCCCGATCACTTCTGTGTCACATGGAAGCCGGCTTTAGGTGGCATAACGGTGAAGCTAAGCACAAGAGAATTAAGAGAAGAAGGCCGGAGCAGGACAGCATCATACCAACACGTAGCATGAAGTCTTTATTTAAGTGTACACTGTATTTATCAGTCATTTTCTCCACATGCAGAACACAAACTGCTTGTCATTGAACCAACAGAGCCGTGGTCAGTGAGGGAGAAGCTGTGTTTGGCCACATCTGTCATGAAGAGTGGAGATCAGAACTGGTATTTCATTTTATTTTATTTTGATCCTTCTTTATTCCAAAGCTGGTGCCATTAATCCCATGCTGCATATACATTTCGACTCAATACATTCTGTGCCTTTTGATTATATGGAAATGTCACTTGCTATTTTGCAACAACTTTTGTAATAGCTGTCATAATAATTATTACAGTAGCGGGTGTGAGTGTACAGCTGACTCAATCATTTCTATTAGAAATGTTAGTACTGTGACCAGTGCCTCTTTCCATTAATATAAGAGTCTGGCCACAGATTTTTAGTAGGGTAATAATGACTTTACTAACAATTATCATAGGCGGCGTAAGGGGATGGCTACAGGGGCGCCAGCCCCCCCAGATTTAACTGTAGAGGAGCTGAAAGATCCAATTTGTAGACCCGAGTTTTAGAATTTTCATGACACAATCAGGTGATTCTCCAGTTAAGGGGCAAATTAGGGTCCACGTATTTCACCTGCATTTAATTTTAATCTCACTTGAAACATTTATGTACCAGTGATTTTATTTTGTCTAGTTTGATCGCATGATAAAACTAGAAGCAGTGTGTAAAGCCCTGCAGATGGGATGTCCCAGGGTGGAAGAATCACTAATCAACCTTTTTTCACAGAAACAAAACAATCCTTTTTCATTACTTAGTCAATATAAAATGTCTTTCATCTGAGCTGAACATCAAGTGTCTATCATAAGTAGTTCCTGAGATATTCAAAAAGAACGTTTCCTTGCCAACCATTGTTTACCCTAACAACCAAATCAACATCGCCTGGAAGACCTTCCAATGGCCTTTCATATGAGCCTGAGATATTCAAGAAATAATTTTCCCGTAGCAACCATGTTTACCATAGCAACCAAATTACCATATCATAAAAGCCCTTCCAAAGAACTTTTATATGAGCCAAACATCAAGTGTCTATCATAAGTAGTTCCTGAGATATTAAAGAAGGAATTTTCCCGAGCAACCATAGTTACCATAGCAACCAAATTAACAAATCATGAAAGCCCTTCCAGAGAACTTTCATATGAGCCAAACACCAAGTGTATATCATAAGTAGTTACTGAGATATTCAAGAAAGAATTGTTTCCAAGCAACCATGGTTACCATAGCAACCAAATTAACAAATCATGAAAGCCCTTCCAAGGAACGGGGCCTCGGTGGAGTACCACTAGGTGGTCTGTCCATTACATGGGACATCCCATAATGATAAGCACCAAAAGAGGTACAACTAATGTATTATTTCAAAATTTTCAAATTGATTTGAGAGGAATGCTCAAAATTAGATGTCCTAATTAAAGGTATTTTGATGATAATTATTGTTTTCTGAGAAAATAATTGGTATTATTAATTATTAATATTAATAAATCTAATGGCATTGTTTGTCATATTTTGGAAAAATTAGTGAGAAATGAACACTTTCATATTTCGGGAGATATGTCGGTTTTTTTAATTCCATAATATCTGTATTGTATCGGCCCCCCCAACAAATCCATATCGGTCGGGCTCTAGTATTTACAACAAAAAGCATAAACTTAATTTTTGACCATTACATACTAAGACAGACATAGTTGTCTGGTTTGTTCTTAATTTCTATAATTTATATTTTATTTTGGTCCATTTAAAAATCTCTTCCAATCAACAGGGTGTCCGTCAGTCGAGCCATCAAACCATTTGCAGAATCTGGGCGACCACCTGACTGGTTCTCTCAAAAGGTACGACAAATTTAGAGCTTAATTTCGCTATTACTGCAGTTTTGTTGCAAAGAGAAATTTTATTCTCGTGAAGTAAAATTTTGTTGCCATCAAACTATAATTTGTGTCTTTTGTAGGACAACACAGAGGCTTATGGCTCAGGGTTCTCATGGCAGATATTAAATGTGTTTTAACCATTTATGCCATTGTTATAAATCTACTACACTTGTAGAACAACATTTGGAAAAAAATTCAAGCCCATATGAGCCGCACATCTTATTTTCTGCAAAACTGCTTCACCCAGTTTGAAAACCAATAGTTTGTAAAGTCTGGTAGAGGAATCCACAGCTCAAATGTCAGGTTATAGGACTGCACCACGAAGCAACTGAACTCTCTCATTTCACCTTTGACCTTGCTCACAGCATTGTGCCTCTCAGTATTCTGAACTGCTGGAAACAACAGAAGCTCCAAAGTGAGTGCAGCAGTTGCTTTTCCTTCTAAGCATGCTTTTTCCAGAGTTGTGACCAAAAATGGATAACATGGCTGTGAATATTTTCCACAAGCACTGGCAGTGCACTACATACCACGCGACCATGTCTTGGAGTTTGCGTCATGATATATTTATTACAATCAGACGGAAGCGTGGCGAGAAAGGTGACATGCTGGAGACGGTGGAGGATGTGATTGTGCGCAGACTCACTGCAGAGAGGATCGAAGAGCTCAAAAAGCTGATCAAAGAAACACAGGAAAAGCACAGGTATAAGAATATAGCTTTTTTTTTTTTTTTTAATCATGAACACATCACAGTACAGTAGCTTCTAAAACATAAAAACGGTAGTTGCATCCAGAAGTGCATTTGCGTTGTAGGACAACATTGATACGTGATGTGCTGTATTCACAGAAAGCTGAAAAGAGAAGCTGAACTGATCCGAGCAGGTCATCTAGATTCGAAACTGAAAGAAATATGGGAAGAAATTGTACAGTAAGAAGCAAAAGACTCTTTTTTTTTTTTTTTTTTAACGCATAAAGTTTATCTTCAATATTCAATGTTATCTAACCATAAACAAACTGAAATTATTCTGTTTGTATCTGTCAGGAAGAAGAAATTGGTGGAGGAGGAAGCAGAGTTGAAAAGAAAGACCACCGATGCTGCTTATCAAGGTATCTCCTTCATTTGTGGTGAAACAAACTGGACAGTTATGGGCAATAAGATCGAGGGAAAACAGTATTTTGATGACACTGGACAACAAAGATTTTGCTTCCTGAGACTGGTTAGATGCTGGCAAACAGGCTATAAAAGTTGCTCGCATTTACAGATGCTGTTTGGACGCATGTTGACGCACATGTTCTTCAGGCAATAGCATAGTGAGCATACTCAACAATAGGATTTAGTTGATTCATTTGAACTCAATGTGTCAGCATCACGGTGCAGTTATACACAATGTGATTTAACACATTTATTTGAATGTTTCTCCAAATGCATGGTACAGCAAATCTGAAATTATTTTTGTGCACATCTTGACATTGTATATCATAATCTCTTTTTTTCAGGAAGCAAAACTTAAAAAAAAAATTTTTTTTTTGTCCAGTGTTATTGGTAGATATGAGTAGATCAAATCACCAGTTATAGCAATTTATTAATCCTAAAAATTTATATTCGGAAAACTTGCTCAATGGTGGATCCAAATAGCAAGAAGAGATCTGTGGATGTTTTATGAAGCAAAAATGAAAATTAAGTCCAATCAAAGACTGTAAATAAAAATGGGTGGCACAGCCCATTCACTCATAATGTGCAAAAAATGAAGCAAGAATACCAGGAGGACGGGAGCTGGGTGTGTGCATTTATTGATAATTGAATTTTCATTTCAGAAAAAGAAGTTGAAAAAGGAAAAATAAATGGTTATTTGATTTTAATATTTAAAATATAAATGAAAAAAGAAAATTACTTTTTAGTTTTTAAAATGAAAATTCTATTTTGTGTAAACTGTATGAGCACAAAAGCTAAAAAGAGTCTTTTTTTTTTCTTTTTTTTTACTGAAAAGAGAAGACCTTTTGCTGTCACATTTTTCACGTGCGGTGTATATAACACTGACACCCAGTGATACTTAAGAATCACACTACACTACACGACACAATCACACTAACACATTACACTTGAAACTTTACCTCAACACAGCGTCAGCTTCATATATTTTTCAGTCTGATATATACAGTTTTTGGTTGATGTCCACAATACTGTGTTAAGACATCACCAAAAGGTATTTATAGGATAACAGATCAAAACTTTGAGAAAAAAAAAAACCCTTGATAATATTGCATATGAGAATCAGTTTATAAATCATCTGGAGTACAATTTAGCTTCAACTTGTTAGCAGGGGGAAAGAAATTCATAAGTGCGGTGGTCTCTTGCTTTTGTTGAACTATTGATATGGGTCATGGTGATGATGGTAATGGTCCAATCAAAAACATAAACATTTGCACATTTTACATTAACCACACAGCTTACATTGAAAAGTTTTGTAGTGCAGGCAGACTGCACCCATAGAAATAAACTTGAAATTGTTACCATTAATATGAACATTTGCTGCTAGAATGATCTTAAAATCATTCTATTTCTTTAAAATCTTTCTACGATGAGACTGTAAAGTTAGTGTTCTGGCGGATGGTGTTATTTGGGGTAGAAAACTGATTTGGTGCTGGATACACACAACATCATGCGTGCATTTGAGCACTTCGCAGCAACTGTCTTTTCACCTTTAACTAGAACACGCTTTCCTTTGTGTCCCTTCCTCCTCCAGCCAGACAGGTGGCAAAGAACACACCTAAACGAGTGCCCAGTGTCACCATGCATTCGCCCTCAGACTGCAGCTCCCCACACCCGGAGTTCTCGGCCGGTGGCGCACTTGACTGCTTGACACTGGATTTTGCATCCACGAAGAATGTGAGTCACTGACGGTTTAATTGGATTTAAGGTCTGACTTTTCATGAAACTTATTTGGGACATTCAAAACTTGTGCCTCCAATTTTAAGTCACCTAATAATGTCAGATAAACCGAGATAATGAATATCAAGAAACAACAAAATCGTTTCTTTGGTCACACAATCCGACGTAACCTCTTCCAAATCCAACTAATGGAAGGGAAGATAAATGGTAAAAGAGGGAGAGGAAGACCACGCAGGCAATGGATTGATAACATCACATCCTGGAATGATAACACCTATGCCCGCTGCAAAGCCTATGCAGAAGACCGTGAAAGCTGGAGGGAAATGACATCCAACCTTCGACGAGAAGATGGAACCTAATGATGATGATGAATAATGTCAAGGATCAATGCATTGCTGTCAAGTTTACACTTTTCTTCTATGAGTTGAATGTTATCTGAAATATGTTAAGGTCTGCCATGCTTTTTGCCTTATTTTCTTATTATTCTCCTTATTGGAGCGACGCCCAGAATTTGTTGTCACTAACATGGTTCCGGTGCTGATGCTGTGTTTGTGCCTAGACATTTCTTGGCTCGTGTCAAACTCATCTTGCAGCTCCACTATCTGGTAGTTGTCAGTCTTGCAGGAGGAGCTCCCAGAGACTTGAATGTCACTACCGAGATAATGAATTTTTCAACAAGTTTGACAATTTCACCACATACCGACACACTGCTGATAGCTGAGTCCATTGAGTTATTGAAAGCCTGGATTCTAGTCTTGATCCAGGACAACTGCAAACCCAAACAGTCCAGCTCCTCACTCAGGTTCACAAATGCTGTAGTGAGGGCATCAAATGATTCCACAAAGATCACAGCATTGTCCACAAAGTCAAGGTTAATGAGCCTTTCCTCACCACCACAGGCAGCCAAGTTGCCGAACTCCACAACCTTATCCAACACCAAATCTGTGCAAGCATTGAACAGAGTAAGAACCAGAAACCTCTCTAAAAGAACATCAGAATTCACAGGGAAGAAGTCAGAGATTGTGCTTCTAATCTGCATAGTGCCTGTATATGTCCAACAAATTATCGGTAATCATGGGAGCTCTCAGGATGTCCCACAAAGCAGCTCAATCAACAGAATAAAATGCTTTCTGAAACTCAACACAGGTCGCAAAGAAGCCCTGCAAATGCTTGTGTTGAGTCAGGGCTCAGAGAGCTAGGATGCGGTCAATTGTTGACTTTTTGATTGTGAAACTAGACCGCTCTGGTTGCTGAGCAACAGGCAGCTGGCAATGAATTTTATTGAGAATGATCTTTACAATTGCCTTGCCTGGCATGGAGAGAGGAGTGTAATATCCCTGTAGTTGTTGCAATCCAGGCAATAACCCTTTCATTTCCAGAGAGTGACAAGTTTTTTCTTCCAGTCTGTTGGGATGACATAGTCTTTCAAATGGAAGCAACGATTGCTTGCAGTGCCAGGAAAACAGCATCTCCATCCACCCGAAGAAGTTGTTTCACCACGGAGAGTCAGCGGTTCACGGGTGATTGATAGATCAGCCACCAGAACACTGGCATCTGAGGTGTCTGGCATCCTGGCAAGAGGAACAGCTAATCAAAGTAGGCGGCCCAATGGGACAGCACGGCAGGGTCATCTGTTCGGGCCCTGCCTTCATTTGCCATGACTGCAGCGGGACACGGTTTGGAGGAATGCAGTGCTTCAATTCCCTGTAAGCCGGCCGAGGGTCACTAAACCAGTTGGTGTGTCATCTGCTCACTTATTTAACAAATGCCTCCTTTTATACCCTCAGTGCCATCACAGCCCGCATTCTTACCTCCCTATACAGCCCACAATTGCCACCAAGCTGTGCACTCCTGTGGATGATATTCTGAGTGCCCACCTTCTGTGAACACTGGCAACACCAGCGCAACTCCCACATTCCGTTTGTGTCACTTTTTGTGTCCATGTTTGTAAGTCCTCCACCCAGATTGCTTGCACACTCCTGCGAAACAGTCTGAGCGTGAAGCGGATGCAGATTTAAGTCTGGGACACTGAGCAGAAAGCAGCCTACAGGATTTCAACTGAAGCCTTGGGGAAGCTACAACCAGTCTGTGATCACAAACTGGGCACTTCTATAGACGCTGTAGTTCTGCAGGAGTCTCCAGCATCTTCTAAACCTAAGTCTGAGCCTCATAACATGCTCAGGGGTGATATCTGACACCATTGGAAGGAGTTGATGTGTCACAGCAACTTCCACCCCACTGTATGTTGACCAGTGGGACAACCAGACCAAAAGTAGGTGTATCCACCCACTGAGATCTGGCTGCTTCCAGGCCTGCAGACCTCAGAGAGCACTGACACTACAGTGTGGAACTTTCCAGGCTCCCTTGGCAACAATGGAAAAAGGTCATCCTTGCTGATAGAAAGGTTGCCTTTAAAAATCCTGACTGTTAAAAGGGGAGACAGAAATACGCATTAGTTGGTGTTATGGCATAATTAATGTTAGTATTTTGAGATTGTATGGAAATACACATTGAAAGTGTACCTCTCTGTGCCACCAGGTTTCTGCATCATGCCGATCGCTGCCACTGGCCAAGTCTTCTGGACCTGGCAAAGATGAGGTAGGCCACGGTTCACTTCTGGATGACGCCACACAAAAGAAGCTCCTCGGCCAGAGAGCCACACCACCACCATCCCCACTGCTATCAGAACTACTGAAGAAGGGCAGTCTATTAACCGCAAATGCCAATCTGGTATGTCTAAGTGGCCTCAATACTCATTAATGCCCAAAGGCTGCACTATACGGCATCAGACAGCCTGTCTATCTATTGAAGAGAGTAGAATTCTTCCACTTTTTGACATCTAACTCTGTCACTTTGACAGTTCTGACAGTCCTGTGTGTTGACTGACAAGCCATGCGATGGGGTCAGTTTGTTTTGCACTTTTTTTTTTTTCTTTGAGACTCTGTGTTGAACTATATTCACACTATTTCCACTGCAGATACAAGCGAGGTATCAGCAACAATGTAATATGATCCTTTGCGTGACGACAGGCTGTTTTGTCCCATCTCTTAAGCTGGTATCTCACTGGGCTTGCGACCGATCGGCGACTGAGACGAATGGCCATTTGACTAATTTGGCTCTTGGACTCAGTGTAGTCTGAAATTATTCTCTAAGCAGACAGAATCAGTATCCCCATTCGCTAATTAGTTGCTCGGCTCGATTTCATTCGCCTGCAGATTTTGAAAATGTTCAAAACCCTGGTGGCGAATCAACGACTACTTGTTTTCACTAACTTGTCTCTAACTAGTCTCTAACTAGTCTTTTTACTCTCCAAGGAGTCTTCAGGTAGACCACTACCAAGTCGCTCCCACTGTCTGTTTCAGTCGCCCGGTTCGCTTCCTTTGCTATAAGGTCGGATCATGGTCGAAATGTGGTCGCCGGTTGTTAGCGACTAATTAACGACTTGAGGATGACATGCGGCCGCTTAGCGAATATTCATCAAATATTCTGGCCAGCAAGACGCCCAGCGGTCATCTAATTTGTTAAACGGTCGTTAAAAAGTGGCAAATATATCGCCCCAATGTCGCTAAAAACTTGGCCAAATTCATCTAGCACTCGTCTAAAAATGCAGTCGTCACGGTCACCAAACATTCGTCTCTCAATGAGATACCAGCATTAATGAGGGCAGTGATGAAGTATACCATGGCCTTTGGTCTTCTTTTGTTTTGTGTTTTGTTTAGCAGCTTGTATACATATTAAATTTTAAAGGTTTTTTTTTTTCTTTTGTACCACCTACACATCACCCTGTAGCAAACGTCCATCTTTTTATATGTAAAATTCTGCTCGGGCAGCACAGTGGCTTAGTGGTTAGCACTGTTGCCTCACAGCGAATGGGTTCGAATCCAACACAGTCCTTTCTGTGTGGAGTTTGGATGTTCTCCCCGTGTTTGTGTGAGTTCGCTCCGGGTGCTCCAGCTTCCTCCCACTTCCAAAGACATCCAGGGTAGGTGAATTGAACACTTTAAATTGAGCGTAGGTGTGAGTGAGAGTGTGACTGTGTTTGTCTGTCGCCCCTTAATTGAAATAAGTGGGTTAGTAAATGGATGGATGGAAGGAAAATTCTGTGCATATAAAGTCCACTTTGACAATGATGGAAATGCAAATATCTAATTGAGAATAATTTTAAAATACACAATGGACTATAATTATAATGAAAGGTATGCATCAGACTGCGCAGGGTATGCATCAGCCCTCAGATGCATACCCTGCGCATAAGGTGACTCCCTATTTAGACTTCATAATGAAGTCACTGATACCAATTGATCACAAATATTCATTCATTTTCTGAACCCGCTTATTCCAGTTAAGGGTCACGGGGGTGAAGCCTAGCCCAGCAGTCATTGGGTGAGCGGCGGGGTACAATCTGGACAGGCCGCCAGTCCAACGCAGGGCCAACACATATAGACAGACAAACACGTTCACACTCTCACTCACACCTACTGTCAATTTAGAGTCACCCATACACCTAACATGCATGTATTTGGAAGTGGGAGGAAGCCGGAGCACCCGAAGGGAACCCACACAAACATGGGGAGAACATGGAAACTCCACAGAGAAAGGACCAGGTCGGAAGCGAACCTGGGACCTTCTCGCTGTGAGGCAACAGTGCTAACCACTAAACCACTGTTCCACCCTGTCACAAATATTTAACTGATCAATAGGAGCTTTTTGATCAAATCTCTGGCCACATTGGTAGCGGAGATATTATGGTAAATGTGTTTTTGGGTTATCTTTTGCTTGACCTTGACCTTAACCTTTGACCAGTCTGTTCCAAAAGTTAATCATCCGGAGACACTAACCCAAGTAATACTCCCACATATTTGGTAAAAAGCCATCCAGCTGTTTTTTTTTTTTTTTAGTTCTTTTGTTCACACATACAGACACACACAGGAGCTGTTACAGTACCCCGCTCACCGTGCGTGCAGGGCGATAAGTGCATTTGTGTACAAGGAAACACATAAGCTATGTGGGAAATGTGAGTCTTCCACTGATGCATGTCTTTATATTTCAGATTGGGGAAAGCAGCGCGTCTTCTGGTCATCTGACAGGAGCACATGACTTGCATCTGCCCAGTCTACCTGCATCTCAGACAACAGGTACAGATGTTGTGCAGTGGGTTAACGAAGAGTTTATACGGCATTACGTCTTCATTTTGCAAGACGTTGTTTTTAAATGGAACCTTTCTGGTTTGTGGGAGTGGCGTTTGACACCAGTGGTTAGCAATGGTAACAAACATGTTGCTGTGGACTTAGGTGTTTGGTTACACAATGGGTTTGTGGGCTTAATGTATTTATGTGTCATTGGATGGCAGGTGCTCCCATGTTGTCTCGCCTCCTGGAGGCAGGCCCCGCCCAGTTTTCCGCCCCATTAGGTTTAATGGTCAGTGCAGAGTCTACCTCCAGTGCCCCTCCCCCTGCTGCTTCACCTGTTCCCGTGGACTCGACTGCATCAGCAAGTACAGGTGTGACCAATATCTGCGCTACATAGTGCTCAATCTAGAAGCTTTACTCGCCCGCCTTCTTGATGCCATTAACTCTAGAACCAAAAAAATCTTTTCCAGCACAATTTCCCTAAAATGCATGGTGAGAAAATGTGGCTTCCATTCCACAGTGACAAAATGCCCTTTTTTCAGTGCCCCCTTGATTTCTTTATCCTCTTATCCTCGACAATTAGTAACATGCTTTACTTTTCTTTTTTGGATTTTTTTTGTTTTTGCATTTGTGGCAAATGTTTTTAGACGTGTCCTCAATAAAAAGAGGATAACGTTGTGTCTCACCATGCCTAGGAATTTGACTTTTACTTCATTTCTAAGCTGTTGTTACTATTGTCATACATTTTGAGTGTATGTACCTCAGAGAATATTCCCACGCCTGGAAGTCCTGATTTGTTCATTGTATTTGCTCCTGGGGAACATTATGATTGACATTGCAAAGACGGCTGGATTAACTGAAATATATCCGAATATGACCTATCCCAGCGGTCATTGGGTGAGAGGCGGGGTACACCCTGGACAGATCATCAGTCTACCACAGCACGACACATACAGTGGCAAAATAAAAAAAGAAGAAGTTTTTGAACCCTTGAGCTTTTACACATCTGAGTTATGTAAGTTCTTTCAGCTTCTCCCAATTTCAACTCCGGGTCGCCACAGCATATCTGATATGGATCTGCATGTTGATTTGGCACAAGTTTTACACTGGATACCCTTCCTGACGCAACTCCACATTACACGGAGAATGGCCAGGGGTAGCCTGGAACCGGGACCCTTCTGCTCTCAAAGCGATCCCACTTGGCCACCGCTCTGCTGACATCAAATTTTAAAAAAAGAAAATCGGGCTTCTGTATATGAAAATTTCTAAAATGATTCCCTTTAAACTCATAGTGAAAACTAATCTCAACAACATGACATAAATGAAACTAGAATGGCACTCGGAGAGCGCAGACCCCGCCAACGCAACGATCCTTGGACCTACCATTATCCTGGATTGTAATCCTGGCGTGGATCGAGATTACACTGATAGATTTTGATCATCCAGCGCTTTTATTTTTTAAATTTATTGTTGCTCTTCAATAAAGGGCGTGCCTTAATTGAATTGCTATAAAGGGAATATAGATGCTGGGCCCAAAATTTAGAAGAAATTGAAAAAGAACAACCATGTAACAATAACACACTTTTATTTATTTAGATTGTTGCAGTATTAAAATTGTTCCGGATCTCAGATCCGGAATATAATCCGGATCACCTCCAAAATTTAATGGGTTCTTTCTGCAGTCAATATCCCCTTTCTCACCA
>OMMV01191838.1:0-10782 GCA_900302635.1 Chatrabus melanurus
AACCAGTAATTTGCATCACGTTATACCAAAATTGGAGCCACTTTTAACTTTTGACCCCTATACAAACTGCAAATGACCTTTGTCACCATTTTTGCTGTTTTTGCCCCATAACTCCAGAACATTCAGTCACAGATAGTCCAAACTATACCTTTTTGGAATCTTTATGATCAGGCAAATAATATGGTATATGTTTCAATATGATTGGAGGACTTTATATTTTGACCCCTGTGTAATCCTTCATTGACCCCTCATGGTCCTCAGAGGTCAAATCCAACTTGGCTCCATATCTGAAAATAAACCTTATGGTATGTACTAACTGTGGTAGAAATTTCATGCTTGTACCACGAAATGCACGATTGTTTTGGTTGTCTGCTGCACTAGTAGTTTGTGCCAACTATGACTCAAAGTTATGGAGTTATGATGTAAAAACTGCAAAATTGGTGACAAAGGCCAGTTTCAATTTGTACAGGGGTCAAAAAATAAAGTCGCTCCAATTTTGGCAAAATGTGATGCAAATTATTGGTTGAGCTAAAAGGATTAAAAAACTGAATAGTTTGGACTGTTTTGAATGATGTGTCTCCAAAGTAAAGGGCAAACATGGTCAACGTCCATTAGATTCTATGACATACGTTACCCCGTAACATGATAACTAAGCAAAACAGATGGTGCAAACTATTCAGTTTTAAAATCCTATAAGCTCAACCAATAATTTGCATCACTTTTTGTAAAAAATTGGAGCAACTTTAACTTTTGACCCCTGTACAAACTGAAATTGGCCTTTGTCACCATTTTTGCAGTTTTTACATCATAACTCCATAACTTTGAGTCATAGTTATGTAGGCCATGGTATACTGAGGCTGAATTGTAAGTGTTGTTTATTCACCTTAGGTGGTACAGAAAACCTACCTGGCCCATGGAGTATTAAGGCCTTAGATAGATCTTGACGATCTATCGTGCATGGTCTAAAGCACATGCGCAAGTGCATTTGGGGTGTGTCCAACTCCACTTTGCTATTTACAGGGCGCATAATCTGAGTGCAAAGTTAGGCGCAGGGTGAAAAGGGGTTGTAGTTAGTGCCTTAATTATTCATGGGTGTGTTTTGGTCATTGAAGACGTAGGATCTTTCATGCATATCTTTATATGGCGAGCAGGTACCTCGGTGGAATAAGGAGTTACGCTACCTATATGTAGACCTGAGTTCGATTCCCTGTCACGCTACCCGTCTGTGTCCTTGGATAAGACAATTCATAAACATTGTCTCAGTCCAACCAGCTGTAAATGGGTACCGGCCTTGGCTGGGGAAGTAACCCGAGTTGGACCAATGTCCCATCCAGGGGGAGTCGTAGACTCTCATCTGCTTCATGCTGCAGAATCCAGGGACAAGTACCTCCACCAGTGGGCCTCAGGGCCTATAGGAAACTTACTACTTCTTCTTCTACTGTGTGCATCAGTATTAAACAGACACCGCTCTTACACTTTGGATTGTGTACTTATTTATTGTATCATCTTCCATTAGCTTGTGTGAACAATGGTGTTTGTAGGTTTGTTTGACTTTTAACAGGAAAGAGAACCCAAGAAATGTGGCATTGTTCAGCATCCAGATGTAGTGTAGATTCTGGACCGATTTCTTTTCTGGCATTTGTAGAGCAATATCTTTGTGCGCGGCTCTCCCCATCAATCACTCTTCCCTGACACATATGTAAACGATCTGTGGTCCACCTCCCGACCCCAGGGAAGGGTAGGGTTATCGGTAAAAGCAATTAAGAGCTGGGATAAACAGAGCCTTGCTAAACGTGCAGACTAAGTAGGATCTGGTAGCAAGAGGCTACGTTCAATAAGGAATGGCACCGTAAGTGCAAGTAAAGAGGACTCGGGAGGAAAATGATTAAGCTTTGGTGGTAGTATGCGCTCTGTGTGCCATTCTAGTTGTTAGAAGCTTCTTTTTTTTAATGTGCCAACCCTTCACTCTGTTCAGCTCTGTAATTTTTAGACGGTAAAATCTATGGAGCTATTTTATGAAATTGTAGAATACACAAATATGAGCTTAAATTACTTTTTTCATACCCGTTTTATTTTACGATCCTATTGCATTATTGCAGTTATAGTTTAGCACACTTTTCAATCTTCTTCACTTCATGCAGCACCATGAACTATGCTGTCAAAACTGGAGAGTGATTCCCAGTCATTCTTTCTGTAAGATGAATGGTCTATTTGTTTTCTTTTTGCCTCTATATCTGCCCATCTTTCAGCAAATCATACCTCCCTGCCAACAATTTTCCATTATTTGTCAGCTCGCCTGTTTGCCTTTTTGTCTGTTTTTAACGCTGCCTGTCACTCTCGCCGTGCGCCAAACACAAATCATCTAATCTCAGCTAATTCTCTCAAAGTGTGAAACGCAGCAAATGTGTTTGCAATTAGACTTTGATAATTAGAGACTAGGGACCAGTAAAGGCCCCAGAGTGATTGCTGAGGGATAGTTTGAGCCACAGAAACATGAGGAGAGTGGGCTTAAGTTCACTACACGTACACTCGCTGAGGGACAGGCTACACAACAAAGGCAGAGAGAAAAGTAGCAAGAACACTGAAATCTTCTGATTTTCTGCATTTTCCCTTCCTCATTAACGTCTTATCTCCCTCTAAAGACACGCTCGTCTGCCACCCATCCTGTCCTCACCTGCAGTCGAGTTTCTCGATCTCAAAGTGCGGGTTGAAGTTGAGGACGATGCGTTGTGAAGGCTCAGGCGCCGTGATGACCCAGTGGCAGTTCTGGTGAGGTGGGTACTCCAGCGGGTATCCAGGTGTGGTGATGTAGCCGGCGTCACTCGCATCTAAGAAACCGCCGCATGGCTCAGACGCTGGGTGTGGACAGAGGCACAAGGAAGGTGGTGTTACAAAAGTCAAACTAAAATTACAGACACATTTAGAAAAGTCAAGAGGAGAAACATTTCTGTCACGTTTTTCTCCAGTTTAACACACGTTAATGCATTAGAATGAGTTTATTATAATGTTACTGACTATGGAGGAAGGCCACATTTTACATCTGCACCGCAACACATCTGCGTCATAAAGCATGTTGGGTAAAGCTGGCATCTCATTGAGAGATGACCGTTTGGCGACTGTGGCGACCGAATGTTTAGACAACTGATGAATTTCGTCAAGTTTCTGGTGACATATTTGCCACTTTTTGACAACTGTTTAATGAATTAGACGATCGCTGGGCGTGTTGTTGAAGAATATATGAGGAATATTCAGTAAGCGGCCGTATGTCTGTCGTCCTCAATTCATTAATTACTCGTTAACGACCGGCGACCTCATTTCAACCATGATCCGACCTTGTAGCAAATTAAATGAGCCGGGTGACTCAAACAGACCGGGGGGGCGACTTGGTAGCAGTGTATTGAAGACTCCTTGGACAGTAAAAATACTAGTTAGAGAATAGTTAGAGACAAGTTAACGAAAATAAGCAGTCGTTCATTCGCCACCAGGGTTTTGAACATTTTCAAACACCGCAGGAGAATGAAATTGAGGCGAGCAACTAATTCGCGAATATGGATACTGATTCCGATTGCTTAGAGAATTATTTCACACTACATTGAGACCAAGAGCTGAATTAGATGGACGGCCATTTGTCTCAGTCGCCAATCGGTCGCAAGCCCAGTGAGATACCGGCTTATCTAAGCCATGCAGAGTGCTTTTTGACATTCTGACGTGTACCCTCTCCAACTCGTAACAGAATGTCATTTCTGCTGCAGAAATGAGTTGAATTGCTACATAATAACAGAAAAAAACTGAAGAGTTTCATGTTCACATCAAGCATCAAGAAAAGCAGATTTTAGCCAATGGAAAACCCGGGTAATAGCTTTTTTTTTAAGTATACATAAGCTCCCCGGGAGAGATAAGATGCTATCCTATATGGACAGGCTGAAAAGGCCCGCCTTTTTCCTGGGCTCCTTCTACACTTGCTTTCTGGTACTATATGTGACACTGCCCCCAGTGGTGGCATTGAAATACAAAGGCGAGCAGACACACAACTGTCTCCGCATGTCGGTCAAGGCAACGCTGACGTGAAGCAGTGCATTACTAATAAATAGGCTTAAATCTGCTTGTGCCGAGTTTTACGCCATTTCGCACCATAATGGCCCAAGCTACAACTCCGCAGGCCTTCGCCGGTTTCATTATGTTGCTCTCCCCTGGCTGCATTCCGAGCTGAATCCATGCCACTCGGCAAAAATTTGGAGAATTCTGGTCCATGTCAGCCCCTCCCATGCTTGGCAGGTCTGGCACAACTCTGTGCAACTCTGGACGAATTTGGTTTACACTCTGTCCTAAACTCTTGATATTTTGGGGTAATTCTTTACGTGCTCGTGTGAAAATTGGGCGGCTGGCCGAGCTCCAGGAAATTTTGAACATATTCAAAATCCAGCGCGAGATTAGTCACCTTTTTGCGATTTGTGCTGCTCTATTCCGAGCAGCACACCGACCTCCCAACGGGAGACAAACGATGCCGATGTACTGATCAGGAAGAATTCTTCCAGGTGTAAGAGCTGCTTGAGATAGTGGAAGTTGAGGAAAGTGTAAGATTAAAAGTGCGGGAAAATAAGTTGGTTTTGGAAGATAGAAGTGCATATGTTAGAAGAACAAAATGGAAAAAAGACAGATAAGCCTAAAAAATATCCCAAACAGGAGTAGATAGAGGTCGAGGAAAAACTTCAGAATGACCGTGAGGATGCCCGCAGTTTTTAGATGTCGAGTCCAGTAAATTAATATGTATTTTCTCATGAACTTTGGGTTTACAGTGAGAAAGCCGTCAAAAGAGATTAGCGTTTTGGAGATAAAATGTAAATGCATTTACAGAAGAGAATACGAGAAAAGAACGTGTGTGTGTGTGTGTGCGCTCAGAGGTCAGTTCAGCATCGTGTTGAACAAAGACTCCATTCTGACTCAGGAGGACTGACACACCGTGAATGGAGTCTTCAGACATACAGTCACAGAGAGGATCCGCTTGTCAGCAGTCACTCTGTGCATGTGTCCTGTTGTATACAATGCCACTCATTCACTGTCACAGATATACACATCGACGGGTAAAATACACACATGAGTGACACTTGGAGGCATAGCACATCTGCTGCACACAACCCAGCTGTGTGAGATCTGTGTGGCTTCTATTGAGCATCACGCTGCTGCACAGTTTGATGGAGTGCTCAGATTGTCAATGAGAGTAGAATGTCTGCATTCTTTAAAGCGGACATATTGAGGAAAATCAGCTATTGTTTATAGTTACATTAAACGTTACAGAGTTAAACTGACTCTGCGGTGTGCATGCATGGTCCCAATCCAAAGTGTTAAATCAAGTTGATCAACTCTAATATACCATCATAGAGTTGATGTAACACTATTTGGAATGGGGCCATATTGTATGCATTCACTGCAGAGTCAGTTTAACTCTGCAAAATTTACAGTGCATCAACTCTATCATAGTGTTAATTCAAGTCCACCAAGAGTTCCTTTGCACTCCGGTAGTTGATTTAACACTATAATAAAGTTAATGCACAGTAAATCTTGCAGCATTAAATTGACTATGCAGTGAATACATATGGTCGCCAGTGTTTAACTCTTCTCTTTTAACTCTGCAAAACTTGCTGTGTATCAACTCTATTATAGTGCTAAATCCAGTTGATCAACTCTAATAGAGTTCCTTTACACTATGATAGAGTAGATTTAATACCATGACAGAGTTGATTGAACACTATTTGGATTTGGACCATATTTACTCACTGCAGAGTCAATTTAACTCTGCAAAATTTACTGTGTATTATCAAGTGCAATGGTCGATGATAAAATCAACAACCAAATCCATGCAGCACATTGTGTTTTCAAAACCACAACTTAAAAAGACAAACCATACTGCCCGTGTATCAAGCCGTTGTGGTCAGCACCCTGTTCTATGCCTGTGAGACCTGGACACTCTACTGATACCATTTCAAAGCATTGGAAAGGTTCCAACAACCCAAGCAAAGATCAATCATGGAAGTGACCAATGTCAAAGTCCAGGAATGCTCTAAAATGGCAAATACTGAGTGTATTATCCTGAGACACCAACTATGATGGTCAGGTCACTTGGTCCCTATGGCAGAGGGATGGTTCCCGAAAGTGGTGATCTACCCTTATACTGTGGGAGTAAAGCAAACTCTCAGACAGCTACCTGCTCTGCAATGATACAATGTTTTTCTTCAAAGTATCCTTGAACCTGAGTAGTGGTTGAGTGGATAAGGAGCTGGCCTGCCAATATGTAGACTTGGGGTTCCATTCCCTGTCACCCTACCTGTCTGTGTCCTTGGACAAGACAATTCATCTGCATTGTCCCAGTCCACCCAGCTGTAAATGGGTACCAGCCTTGGCTGGGGAAGTAACTTGCAATGGACTGGCGCCCCGTCCAGGGGGAGTCGTAGACTCTCATCCACTTCACGCTACGGAATCCGGAGATAAGCACTGGCACCAACGGGCCTCAGGGCCTATATAGGACTTACTTGTATCGTTGAACATCAACCCAAGAACCTTAACCATCTCGCAAAGAACTAGAATTCCAAAATTGCTGATAATTTTTCCAGAGTTTATACAGCTCCACACTCTTCAGTATTAAATTAACACTATCCTGAAAGTTACACATTCAACACTGTCAGAATTCATGCTTTAACTCCCAATAGTCATTTTCACCACTATAAAGACTCATAGAACTCTGCTTGGATTTGAAAGTGTAATACTACAAATTCCTCAGATAGGATTTGAACCCACAACCTTCTGGTTTAGGGGCAACAACTCACGCCACAACTCATTTTTATAATTTTTTTATTCAACTCATGGACAGAGTTAAAATTACACCTTTAGAGAGTTAAATAACAGATAGAGAGTTGAATCAATGGGGCTCTGATCAACTCTGAGAAATAACGCTAACATTTTGATGGTTTAACACTGACAGTGTTAATAACAATTTAAGAGATGAAGTCGACTGATCTTTTTGATTCTGAGGTTTTAACACTTGGATTTTTTTTTTTAAATTAAATGAGTCAAAGTTCTATCAATATGCTTTAATAAATGAGTGATTAAAACAAAATAATTTGTCATTTTTCAGTGATTTGATGAGTAATTTAGTCAACCAATTTGCAGGACTTTAAAAAACATGACTTCCTTTTAGGTAAATCCACCTCAAATCACCAGATTTTAGAAAATGTTCCCGACTGACCATCTCCAATTTGTTTCATACTTTCACAAAATAATGTTACTATCCCCAGTAAATACCATACACAATTTTTTTTTTTTTGAGATACTGGGGCTTTAAAAATGGGGTGTGATACTGATTTTACTGTAAAAAGTTCAAGAAGTCATTACTTTTGAACTATATATTAAGGTATCAAATACGCCATGTTTCACCACAAACAGAAATGTAAAAACAGTCACTGTACTTAAAATGCAATCACAAAATTGTATCAGAGAACTAATATTTGTATTTTATGTCTAAATATTCAGCTGATCTTTATTCTGCAAGTTTTACCATACCCAGTTCTACAATTTAAAAACAAACTACAGCGTCAGTAGAAGCAAAACCTCAAACAAACACCGTCTACTTGAAGAGTTCAAACAATGTATTGATTTGCTTTTCAACATCAGATGGAAGTTTATATTGCTGGCCAGTTGATGTAAGTGGAGCATCAATAATCTTCAGGATATGTACAAGAGGGGCCCAACAGCTATCCTCCCTCCTGGGCCAACTGTAAGTCTTAGAGGGACCATGAAGATGCATGAATGTTACTTGCACATCTTGTTCCCCGTCAGATGCTGGAATGCTGAAGTGTTGTATGGTCTTTCCTGGGAATAATAAAATTAGCTTGTGAAAGTATGAAGCAAATCGGAGATGGTCAGTCGGGAGGCCTCCGGTGATTTCACATGGACCGACCCTTTTCAGTGTTTACTCTCGAGTATTTTTTCAGCCTTGAAAGGACAAAATGAACAAGTATTTAAGCTACAGTGTGCAGGATTTAGGGGTGTTTATGAGCAGAAATGGAATATAGCATTCATAACCATCTGTTCATTAGTGTATAATTACCTGCAACAATGAATCAATGTGTTTTGCTAAGGTTAGAATGAGCCCTTCATATCTACATGGGAGCGGGACCCCTCATGGAGGCCAACATGTTAATACAGCAGCCCAAAAGGGACATAATGACTCTGCCCTTTGCATTTTGAAGAGCAGCAGGAAGCCTGAAGGAGAAATGGGATATTGGCCTGAAGGCCTTGTGTCCCCCGTGGCATAGTGGCTGTGCACTGAATGCATGCAAAGTTATTGCGAGTACCATATATAGTACTGCCATTTTCTTTTTCTTTTTTTTGGTCTGTGACCTTGGAAATTAGGTCAAGGTCACTCATCATCGAACTCATCCGAGACCTGTATGTGATGCATCTGTGGTACAAATTTGGTGGCTGTGCATCCAACCTATCAAGAGTTATTGCAAGTACTGCATTTTACCAGGACGCATGCACGGACGGACAGCGTTTCTATGTTCACCCGCCGGGGCAACGGGGGACAAAAAGAAGAATTAGTGGGTGCTTCCCTATACACTGTCTACTGGTTGCTAGTGCAGACTAACAAGTTTGAGGACCCTTATTTTTATGAAATGATGTTCATACATATTGCTTAACAGAAGAGAAGGCAAGGGAGCATGAATCCCCGTGACCAAAGAAATGAAAACGAGAAAGGAAATAAAATCGTGACTGCCGACGCCATAATGCATTCTGCAACCTCACCACCAGATGTCAGTAAATCCTACACACTGTTGCTTTAAATGAGGGAAAAAAAATTTGAGAGAAGTCTGAAAAAACACAAAGTTGTGTGTAGCAACCATATTTTGTTTTTCTTGCTGCCCATGCAATTTAACTTACAGCCCTTTGGTTTGGTTTTTGGACGACTTTTAAACTTTTCCTTAAACCACAGCTCGCTTTATGAATTCAACTAAAACAAGCTCATACCGTCTCAGTGTCCCTGACGAAACGGCAAAGACATGTTCAATTTGTTTGTGATAAAGGGCGCTAATCTGCCGCAGGATGTTCTGTAACTTGTTGTTCTGCTGCCGTGACGTTTTTATTTATTGGCTCCGTGTTGAGTTGGGTGACACAGCCAAGTCAAACTACTCAGCAGAATACAACATGTTTTTACTCTATAAATAGAGAGGAGCGAGTGCAGCTACTCCGAGTAGGTCACACGGCGTAAACACTTTATCAGCCACCATCTTTGAAACAAATTAACGCGAGCTAAACAAACACGGCGCCCTGTAAAAAAAAAAAAAAAAAAAAAAGTTTACATGGCTGTAAATAAGGGTTCGGAATGACCGCTGTCGATTTCCCACAAAACGAAGGCTGGAGCTCTACGTAGAGTCAACACGATGATGAACAGGAAGGTCAGATCTTCCACTGAACACACAGTGACTGATACTTTGGCACTGTATCAGGGCTTTACCTCACACTGTCTGCAAACAATTACTGATCACCGCTCTCTATCTCCTGCCGTCTGCCTCTTCCATCACGCCGGGAGCCGGCTGCCCCGTCTATCTCCGCCTATCTGCTTTCAATCTCCCCGGTGACATACCGTAATACAGGGGTAGAGTTACAGCCCCGATGTAACCCGGCCAGCCTCATTTCATCTCGACACCACCTGGATTAGTGTTTAACCACTCAGGAATCTCACAGCACCATCAGCCAAAAGCCACTTTTAGCGCAGTCATTAGCAAACTGGAGCTAACAGAAAATCTGGGACACCAGCAGAGGCACAGTGAAATGGGAATAATCTGGGATCGTTCAAGAAATACACTTCATTAATAACCTACTGCTTGGGACTCATAATGTTTAGTCAGATGATACCGGGTCCCACAATGAGAAAAATACAAACATGTTTTCTTTCGACTCAGGTCCTGATGGTAAAGGCAGGGAGCTTTTATTTATTCATTCCTTTAGTTTTAGGCAGATATGTTAAACTGGTATCTCACTGGGTTTGCGACCGATTGGCAACTGAGACGAACGGCCATTCGTCTAATTCGGCTCTTGGTCTCAAGGTAGTCTGAAATTATTCTCTAAGCAGTCGGAATCAGTATCCCCATTCGCTAATTAGTTGCTCGCCTCGATTTCATTCGCCTGCGGATTTTGAAAATGTTCAAAACGCTGGTGGTGAATGAACGACTGCTTATCTTCGCTAACTTGTCTCTAACTATTCTCTAACTAGTCTTTTTTACTCACCAAGGAGTCTTCAATAGACCACTGCCAAGTCGCCCCCCCCCGGTCTGTTTCAGTCGCCCGGCTCGCTTCATTTGCTACAATGTCGGATCATGGTTGAAAAGCGGTCGTCGGTCATTAGTGACTAATTGACGACTTGAGGACGACAGACATACGGTAGCTTAAAGCGCAGTCACACCTAGGCCTTTGGGCCAACGTAGATGAACTTACTTGCATTCGTCGGTGATTTTTTTGTTGTTGTTTTTTTGTAATTTTGCCTCTGTGCATCATCACATTGGAGATTAAATGAAACAATCAAGATCTGCTTGTAGTGCAGAGTTTCAGCTTTAATTCAAGGGGTTTAATAAAAATGTAGCGTGGCGGCCGAGCGGTTAAGTGCGATCGCTTTCAATGCAGAAGGTTCCCGGTTCAAGGCCACCCCTGCCCATTCTCCATGTAATGTGGAGTTGCATCATGAAGGGCATCCGTCGTAAAACTTGTGCCAAATCTACATGCAGATCCATG
>OMMV01191839.1:557-10700 GCA_900302635.1 Chatrabus melanurus
TTTGCTCCTCAAAGACTAAGCCTTTTGTGGATACTGCTTTTGTACCAAATCATGATTACAATCACCTGTTGACATCACCTGTTTGAAATAATATCATTATTTAATTTTTTATCGCATTACTAGGCTAAATTGCCCCTGTCTGAAATTTTTGGGACTTATATTAACAAATGAAATTAAGTTGACCACACAAAACATGAAATATCTTGGGTTCATAATGTCTGCAATTAAATAGAAGTCAAAGTAATTGTAAGAATCATTCATTTCCACATGAGTTGACATTTTCTAAACCCACTTATTCCAGTTCAGGGTCACAGGGGGCTGTAGCTTATCCCAGCAGTCACTGTGTGAGAGGTGGGGTACACCCTGAACAGGCCGCCAGTCTATCACTAGGCCATCACATATGGACAAACAAACACATTCAGACTCCCACTCACACCTACTGTTAATTTAGAGTCACCAATTCACCAAACCTGTATGTCTTTGGAGGTGGGAGAAAGACGGAGCACCCAGAGGGAAAACACAAACACAGGGAAAACATGCAAACTCCACACTGAAAGGACCGGAAGCAAACTCAGGACTTTCTCACTGCAAAGCAGCAGTGCTAACCACTAAGCCACCGTGCTGCCCGACACTCGTATTCATTTATATTTTTCTGCAGGCAATTTAATCTTTAACAAATGCAACTCTTTGCAACAGCTAACTCCTTATGAAATGATAAATGCAAACACGCCTATGGTTAACCCACCTACCACAGCTAATGGAGGCTCAGCACTCGCGCTCTTGCAGGGTGCCGGACTGCTCTTATCGCCCTGCCACAAGGCTGTACGGGGGTAATAGGATTGTGACTCACAGAGAAAGTGCCACACTCACCAGGCAGGGGAGGGCTGAGACATAAGTGAGAAGGGCCTCTGCGGCTGGCCGACATCGTGAAAGGAGAGAGGCGCAGAGAGGTGCAGGGAGGAGGATGTGTTCTCTGTGCTCCATAAATAACCCTGTTAAATTGCAGGCTTTGGAGGGTCAGTGGGACACTGGTCTGCCAGTATATATGAAGTCCTGGATATACCCCGTAATCCTGCAGCCCAGAAAATGAAAAGCACTGCAGTTACTGCAAAATGTCTTCTCTGCAAAATAGAAGCTAGGTGTTTACGAGCCTAGAGAGAAACGAAAGACAGAATGAAAAGAGAGAGACGGGAATGAGGAAGGGTGGAGGAGATTTTATAGTTTGTATCGGTGTCTGACTGGTAGGCTCCTTCCTCGGCTGGCATGGTCCCAGAAGCAGCACACCATCCGCTTTGTACTCACAGGAGGCAGATGAAAGTAGCACTTGGTCAGATGGGGATAGAAGAGTAAAGAGGAGGAACGGGAGAAACGGGAAAGAATAGACACCCAGTTCACTTTGCTTTGAGATGTGCTGACAGAGTGTGACTGTTACCATTCACAGACAACTCTCGGGGTTAAGCAAAGATTAAATATTGAACTTGCACTGATTTAATGTGACGATTTTTGAAATCTGAATCCCCGGGCATAAATGTGAAATCATGTTTTTCCCATCCTCCCCTCTTAGTTTGTGCGGAGCTGCAGTGAAAAACCGTTCCACCTGTCTGCATTTGGAGGGGTGTGTATTTTATTCACATCAGAGTGCCGTTCCTCATATAAAGGCAGTAAATGGTGCTCCAGGTGGTGCAAGGAAATGGTCATGTTGATCTTTTGATAGAATATAAGTAGCCTGAGATAATAGAGCTGAGGTTGGAAGGCTACAGTAAAAATTTGGCCCTATTATTATGAAAAAGGCATGGTGTAACACTCAAAGATGCACTCAGGCTATATCTGAATTAGACTGGTGAAACTGGAGTGTTCTTCTCTTGGACTGATTGGTTTATCTTCTATACCATAAGGCACAGAACAGGTTAAGGCTGCACAAACAATAGCAAAAATAGTAATAGTAAAAATATGTTCAGAATTGAGATTAAAAGTGCAATACATAGATTAGTTACAGCTTGGAAAAAATAGCAATAGAGGCAGGTTTTCATATTGCTAATACAAGTATTTTATATATTTTTTTAAATTCTTTCAATCTTTCCTGGTTTCATACCCCCCAAAAAATCAACAATCAGCTGCATCCAATCTCTGCTGTACCCATGAACACTTGTCTGAAATTTGACAGGGCTTCTTCACAGCCTGTGTTGATTTTCACAAAGCATTCAACTCTATCAATCATGCTGCTTTGAGGGACATCCTGAGAATTTGACTGATCCACTCTAGGTTGCTGCACATCATTTACCTGTACACAGGTACTCTGAATGCTGTGTAGAGTGGAGAGAGTTGAAGTCTGGGAGCATGCACTAATGCTGTGCATTGAGCATCCACCACACCATGGAACCACCTTGAGTCCTAGATATCAACCACCCAGGCAGACAACGGTCCATCCCTACCTATCAAAAGTAGTCATCTATGCAGCCAGTTAAAACATAGACATCCCCTTGGCCTTTTCCAGTTGCTGAGATCCTCAACACTGACACACTTTGGCCATGTGTCATGCCCAGAGAATGGCAAAAATGTCACGTGGAGGCCATGGAGGTGTTGGCAGAAAGGCGTACGTCTGCCTTGTGAGTTGCAGGGGCTGTGGTAGAATCTACATTCTGAATGTGCTTTTATTTTGAAGGGCACTCATTGCCCGAGTGCCCTTCAAAATAAAAGCACATTCCAGCCGGCTGGATAATAACGCTCAGTGGTTAAAAGGGACACAACCGTCTGCTGGATTAACGCTTAACAACACGACGGGGGCCACGTGAGATGTCCTTTCAAGCAGGAACACTAACACCGGGGCAACATGTGATTGCCATGGAGATCGTACACACTTCTTGAGTTTGTCTTCACTTACGAAGAGAATGGAACGCACGGCGAAGGTACGTCACAACTGCATCACTTTTGCGTCACACTTGCCACACACGGTCATGATGACGTCCAGACGGCTCCTTGCGGACTCCTTGAGGGGGGAGCAAGTTACACATGCGGGGGAGCAAGTTACACTTGTGGCCTCGCTGTTCGCTGGGAAGTCGTAGAATTTGCTGGACATGTCCAACATCCTCCATACGTGCTTACGGGCTGTCTGCGGCCTCGATATTTCGCACGTCGGACTTGCATGGCATGTGAGATTCTGCACACAATTTGGACACAGACAGGCCGTAGGAGCCCCTACGGCCAGTTGTGACCGAGGCTTAAGCAACCGCTTGTTCATGATCCCAGACCTGACCTGGTAAAATGGTAATACTTTGTCTTTATTAACTTTTCTGTTTCTCTGTTTCTGAACTGTTTTCTCGTGAGCCTTCTCTTTACACCTCTTCAGCCATCTGTCAGAGCATGATCAAGCTGCTGTCATCTACCTCATGGCTGTCCTTGCTAGCCAGACCACCCTCATCACCCCTGCTCACAATTCTTCTGCCAGAATATGATCAAGTTGCCTTTGTTGACTGTGATGGCTACTAGGTGATGTCTGAATAGAGCTTATGGTGTCATAAAGTCAGAGGACAGAGGTTTATGTGATTTAAGTCAGAATCCAGGTACTGTATAGTAATACAGTACCTGGACATTATCCAATAAGCTAACACAATAACTGGACGTCTTTGGTATTTGGTCTCTCTGAAGAATCATTGAGTACTGCTGGAATGACTGTGTAAAATGAACAGTTACTTAGCGAGACCCAGATTAGGTGTACTCCATGCATCACGAGGGAGTTCCAGGTGCAAAACTACGGCCATGTTTTCTGGAGCATGATCCAGTTAGCAGGTAGTTGGACTACGCCAAGAGGACACCCATGGATCACAGGTCTGCCTGGGAGGTCACCAGTTGGAACCCAAAGCAGTTCTATGAGTTGGTGAATGTGGCAACATGGAGCATCAGTGCACGCTCCCAAATCTGACCTGACTCCTCATTTGTTTCGTCTAGATTTGATACACTAGATAAGCGTGATGAGATTGGTGTGATGGGAAATCATTCACAGTTTTGCATGCATGCCAACAGTAATAAGCAGTAGCTCTTGTCGTGGGCACAGTGGTACGCGTGTTTTTGATGACACTGAAGTGTCCTCTTATCTTTATGCTGCATTAGATGTTGCATGGCTCTCTAATTTAGTTTGATTGATTATACTGTTTACCATTCACACTACAATCAAGACAGTTTCATTGGATGGATGGATGGTAGCAACCCACCACAAAATGGTAACAAAGTCAAGTGAGTCTGGGCAAACTGACAGAATGGCTGAATAAAGTTGGAAATACACCTGACTGTGCTAAAAAGTGTGATTTACAAATTGTACGTTTAAGCTTAGGCATCACACTGATGACCACATAGAGTGTTTTTATTCATCAGTACTAAGGACTTGCAGGTTGGTTTGGATGGATGCATCTAAGGAACATAACTTCACAGTGGATAACGTTTTTGTACTTTAAATGAAATCTGAATGAAATGCCTCTTGATATGACAGAAATTTTGCAATTCCAGGTCTTCAAAGAGAAAGAACCTAATGTGTTGAACACAGGATTTTCTTGCTGGGAGGCAAGAGCACTACCACAACATCACCATGCTGCCCAATGTAGAGATTTAAATGAAGTGTCTTTTAATATAGACAAAGATCAATATTCAGTCAGTTTTGAAAAATACAGAATGATAAAATGTTTTCAAATCATACAGTGGCTTTAAAAGTGTAGATCTGTGCCAGGAGGCTGTCTCGGTGTGCATCGCTTATAAGTGCGTACTCAATGCGAAACTTTGGTGGTGCTGTTGTCATAACACCATGGCCACAGAAGGGGACGGTTGCATGATGATGGTCTGGAGATGTGCAATGCATGACGGGAAAAGAAAAATGGAGGAGCGGCGAATTTGAAATCAAAGCGAGTGAGAAAATTACATAAAACAATGGGTTACCCTGAGAAACGAAGTGAGATATTGTTTTACTCTAAAACATTTGGCGGTCAGTGGAGGGCGCGTATTGTAGTGGATGGCTCGGAAAGTCTTGATGAAACAGGTATTATAATATAGATATTCTGATTGTTTCACAGTGGTTATGTTCTAAAGCTCAAATACCACAGTGACAAGTCAACATTACCCTGTAGAAAGGATTTTGTTTGAATGTAGCCGAAGCACACACTTCTTCATTGTCTCTGTTTCTCTGATATGCATGGCTTTGAAGTTACTTCAAATGAGCTTCTCAGTTTCTTTTATTTCCAAAGCCTAGGTCTGGTGGCCACCAAGGCCATTACAGCTTGTATAAAGTGCTTCACAATAAATGATACAAAGCAAAATATCACAGCAGAGAGCAAATAAAAGAATAAAACTGAACACACTGCAGTTAAGCTGATGGTAATGTAAGAACACTTCAAGCACATGCACTGACCAAACAAAGACGGAAACAATTTTTTCTAACTGTTAACCATGCCATGCTGTTGACCATAACATGAAATTCATTGAAAGAAAACTCACAAAGAAACATTTAGTTCAGTTTTTTTAACAGTTCAGTCAGACACCTCACGTTGAGTTTGGCCTCTAGGCTCTGCCCTCATCACTCCCCGCAGATGTTTGCTTGTGGTATTGAGGAGTGATGATTAGATATATACATTTCCCCCAATAGGAGCTGTCAGGTGGATGCTGGGGTGGAGGCGGGGCTGAGCAGCAGCAGTGACGTGGATGCAGCAGTGGTAGTATTTGACAGGCAGAGGGGAAACTGAGAAATTTGCATGTTAAATAGCACGCCCAATTTGGGGGGAGTGTTTACTGGATGATGTAGACACTAGCCTGGGACAGTCCCAGGCTATGTAATTCCCAATACGATATGTATTATGATACTTGGGTGCCGATTCGATACGTATCGCAATACTTGGGAAATGTGATTCTACAAGTATTGCAATTTGATATTACAATATATTGTGATTTTTTGCTTTTTGTAAGACTAGATCATGGAGAAAAGTTAAATAATACACTTCTAAAGACTGTATATCATAAATCTATTTTTTTAAATGCACATCACATTTGATGGTTTTTTTTTAACTCTCTCAAGAGAACCATACTGCATAGTTGGAAATTAAATAATTAAAACACTTTTTGAAGTAAACTGTAGACCAATTAGCCTTCTTACAGTCTGGTGTGCAACAACTGCTACATTACTTGAAGACAAATCACTATTTGCACCCTTTACAATTTGGCTTTAGACATGATCACTCAACAGAGATGGCTATTTATTTATTATCTGAAAATATAAACCAGTCACTTGATAAAGGATATGTAGTCGACACAGTGTTCCTAGAGTTAAAAAAGTCATTTGACACAGTCATAACATTTTAATTTCAAAACTTTCAATATTTAATCGGTCAAAACAGTCATTGTCTTGGTTTGATTCATATTTAAAGGGCCATGAACAATGTGTTGCAATTAATAAGCTTAAGTCTGATTCTTGCAAAATCCCCCAGGAGACTGCTTTGGGTCAAGTCCTTTTCAGTTTTTACATCAATGACTTGCCAGATATACTATGCCCTGGTGTAGGTCTTCAGACGTATGTCGATGATACAGTTGTTTATGTATCTGGCAAGTCCTGTGATGCTGTTGCAGATAAGCTAACTAAAATTTTTGAAAAATTAACAGACTGGCTTAATGCCTCCAGTGTAACATTAAACACAAGGAAAACAAATTATATCTGTAATGGCATGGAGATTAATATCTGATTCTGGAAGTTCATATTAGCAGATGATATCAACACAGAATCATTTAGAAAAACTTATAGGAGCTTTCGGCAGTATCACACCGCCGTCTTCAGCCATTGTTATGCCGTTGTAGACTCAGATTTCGCTAGACCTATCTGACGCGAGAGGAGATGGTGGTAGATGGGTGGAAGATCGATGCCCCCGTCTTTGTTCAAGCATGGCCCCCTGCGTTTAATCTGTATGGTTTCTTTCACCTTACGTTTTATATTATCCATCTCTCTTTCTAAAATCTTGACATTCTTCAAAGAGAAGAAATGTCCCGTTGTCTGACAATGATCCTTGACAGCTGAGTTGTTCTGTGCTTTGCTTTGATGTTCTTTGATTCTTGTACCAAGAGGTCTGGCTGTTTCTCCCACATAGTTTTGCTCACAGTCATTGCACTGGATGTGGTATATTACTCCACAAAGTTTGTCCATCAGTGTTTTGTCTTTGGGGTTCACCAGCTGAGATCTAATAGAGTTCACTGGTTTGTGGTACACTGACACCATAAGAGTTGAATATCCTGCTTAGGGTCTCAGATGTACCCTTGATGTATGGGAGTGCCATAGGTGGTATAATAGATTTCTCAGTGTCTTCGTTGTTGGTGTTCTTCTCCACTCTTTTTGCTGTCTGGGGTGTTCATGGACCATGGAGTGCAGCCATTCACCTTGAGAGCTTGTTTGACATGTTGTATCCCTTTCTTCTTGTCATCCGGGTCAGTAATCAGTTCCTTCGCTCGATGGAGTAATGTACGTACTACTGACCGTTTGTGTTGTAAGTGATGGTTCGACTGGAAGTTGAGATACTGATCGGTGTAAGTGGGCTTCCTATAGACCGTTACCTTAGTGATATGTATACACTTCTTCCCTTGTGAACTTGATGTGTGGATCAATTGAGTTCAGGTGGTCTGTAAACTTGTCCACATCATCGCAAGGCAAGTAAAAGTGTCATCTACGTATCTATACCAGACGTGTGGTGGAGTCTCTGCCGTTTCGATAGCCATGACTTCAAAATCCTCCATATATAGGTTCGCCACTATCGGGGATATAGGTGAACCCATAGCGGCTCCATGCTTCTGAATGTAATACTCGTTGTTGTACGCAAAGTACGTAGTGCTCAGACAAAATTCCAGTAACACCATTACTTGTTCCAAACTTAAAGGAGTCCTGCTCCAACAACTGGTGTCGTTCTCCAGTCTCTTACGAATCACTGTCAGCGCTTTATCCACTGGTATCATTTGAATGTTTCCTACCTTTACAGGAGCTTTTGCGGGTGCCGCCTCATCCTCAGAATCACTAGAATCCTCACTGCTGCTGGCTGCAGCTTTACCAGGTGCTGCTTTAACAGGAAGTATCTTGGCTGCTGAAATAAGTTACAGAAAAATCTGATCCATGGGCAGGTTTTCACCAGAATACATGGCACATTAAATGCACTCATCAGTTCTGTGACAAATATACTGATATTACCTGCAGGGGCTCCTTTAGTTGGTTTTGCAGGAGCTTCATCCTCACTGCTTGATTCGTCGCTACTGGAGCTCTCTCTGTTAGTTTTTGCTTTCTTGGCTGATGGACCATTCACTCCAGACTTACTAACAGGGGCTTTTCGTTTCTTGGCTTCAGGAGATCTAGAAAGAATTGGAAAGATATTAAAGGAACAATCAACCCCATATTAGAATTCATTTCTGGAATGACCAAAACCAGTTTTAATGTCTGAATTCATGGAATTTAGGCATTTTCCTAACGCGTTACAGCATAGCAGCATCAATACACTTTACTTTTTAGGCGCTATGCTTCTAGACATCAACCTCACACTTCCTAAATGACAGCGGCCGGGGAGTCTACCATCATGTAGACTGCCCATTTCTGTTGCTGCAGGCAGCAATTGAAATGTGTAACGTTACTGCTGACAACTAATTTCACTGAATCGGCTTCAAAATAAACCTTTTACCATGAAAGCATCTGAAACCTCATAGTAACAAGTTTGACTATAAAGGATGTACCATCACTACAACACGCCAACATTACCATACTTAATGGAGCTTGGCCGACAAAACACTGCATGCCTTAAATAGATTCTATCACATCATGTGATCAAAGATAACAGAGTGGCTCAAAATAACCTCAACTCAAGACGTATTGTTCGATCTTTGAGTTATATTCTGCCCATCCAACAACAAAAACTATCGACAAGACAAGAACTGACAGAGGGTTTCCTCAGTTTGGATAAACTTTCGTTGAGTACTGATACTGCGTATCGCCACCGTCTCTCTCTAAATGTCAGGATTTCCCTTTAACTACTTAATCTGTAGCAGCCCACCACAGTCTACTTTGCCCCACCAGTTTTATAATGATCTGAAAATACTTGTAATGATGTAATCAGGTTTAAAACTAGAAAGAGCAGTCAGAGAGTGCAACACCTGCGCCTTACATGTTTGATAGAGAAATAATACTATTTTCATCTCATCACAAAACCATCTGACCATCTGGTTCCTTCCTCAGGTAATATCATATCATAATCCTTCGTGAGTACTTTTGATCTAGCGTTATGTTCAGTTAATACTCTTGTCCAGTCATTATGCATTAGGGCTGTCACGATATTAGATTTTTACTACACGGTTATCATGGCCAAAAAAAATTCACGATAACGATATTATTGCGATATCCACAGAAAATTTGAAAATAAATAAACAATGCTATCAGTCAAATGCATAAACTTAATTTATTGCAATTCACTGGCGGGACAGAAGGGGGCGCAAACTCGATCGTTTGTTTATCTTCCGGCTTTGTTCCTGAGGTCGACCAAGAGGAGAAATTTTTTTTTAAAAAGAGTTGGAGATGATCAACATTGAACAACAAATGCTTTTATTGAAAATGTTGCGACAACAACGAAAGAGGAGACGCGTACGGAGGTGGATTGTACATCCACTCAACGAATCGAGGCGGAGGATGAGCGAATATACCACACTGTGGGACACGGACGGATAAATGCACTTCAGGTATTTTCATATGTCATTTGCAACCATTCATACACCACCAGAACACGCACAGCTAGCCGATTCATGCGGGCCAGAGACTGGCCGTGTCGCAGACCACAGCCCTTGCGGTCTGCGTCGTCTCGATGCAAAGTTACAATTTTTGGGAGGTGCATGTCAGGCTATGGCGTAAGGGGTGGAGGGGGTTCATAACGACGCAGAGGGCTCTGCGTCGCTACGGCGTCCTCACAACGCACTAGCATAAACTGGCCTTTATTTAGTTACACGATATTATAGTATGAGAATTTTTAACACGATATTAAAATTTCATTTTTAAATATCACGGTTATTGTCATTACCGGTATATCGCGACACCCCTATTATGCATCACAAATATTTTTGGCCTAGTTTGTGCTCAATGAGTACTTTTAATCTAAGGTG
>OMMV01191850.1:0-10278 GCA_900302635.1 Chatrabus melanurus
GGTCCTGAGCACATGGTGTCCATTTCATCCAAAAAAGATCTGGAATACTAATTCGTCTGACCACAATACATGTTTCCACTGTGTGATGGTCCAACCCTGATGCCTCTGAGCCCAGAGATGTCGACGCTGCTTCTGGACAAGGTTAACATAAGATTTCTTGTTTGCACAGTAAAGTTTTAAGTGGCATTTGTGAATGTAACTCCATATTGTAGTGCTTGACAAAGATTTCCCAAAGTAACCCCTTGCCCATGTGGTTATATCAGCTATTGCTGAATGATGGTTCCTGATGCAGTGCCGTCTGAGGGATCGGCGATCACCGGTGTTCAGCTTTGGCTTGTGCCCTTGCCCGTTACACACTGAAATTCCTCCAGATGTCTTGAATTGTTTAATGATATTATACACTGTAGAGGGAGAAAAATACAAATCCCTTCCAATCTTTCTTTGAGGAACATTGTTTTTAAACATTTCAATAATTTTCTCATGCATTTGTTGACAAAGTGGAGATCCTCTGCCCATCTTTGCTCCTCAAAGACTCAACCTTTCGTGGAAAGTGCTTTTGTATCGAATCATGATTACAATCGTTGACATCACCTGTTTGAAATAACATCATTATTAATTTTTTTTTTTTTTACCTCATTAACAGCCCTAAATTGCCCCTGTCCCAACTTTTTTGGAGTGTGTTGCAGGCCTGAAACGCAGGAATGGATGTATATTAACAAATGAAATGAAGTTGACCACACAAAACATGAAATCTTGGGTTTATACTGTCTGCAATGAAATAGAAGTCAAAGTAAATGTAAGAATCGCTGCATTTTCCATATCGTCCCAACTTTTTCTGATTTGTGGTTTTATTTATTGAAGTGGTGATTACTGACAGGCCCAGTTAGTATACCGTGAAGGTTTTTTTTATTTTTATTTTATAACAATAACTTTCTCTGCTCCTGCTGACAGTCGCGCACTTGAGCTTTCCCTGGCTTTGGTGTCAGCCAGCAACATCCGCTCCATGATGAAGGAATTGCTCCTCTTCCTCTCTTCCTGCCCCCTGGAACTCAAGGCTCCAGCTGCCAGTGGCATATTTTATGTCGCTGAGAGGCAAGTGAAAGTCTGCATAGGTGAACGTATTACATACTGTGCATGAACCGTGTCTGTGCATGCGTTCCTGTTCATAAGTGCATTTATTGTGTGCTGTTGTGCCAGACTGGGATTGGTGGTGTTTTAAAAAAAAAAAAAGAAGAGGAAGATGAAGATAAAAATGTCATGTGAGCATTTGTTTTAAAGCTGCAATAAGCAAAAGGGCTATGTGCTTGGGTTATGTGTTCTGAGATATCGCACATTGTCTCTATTCCCTGTCGTTTCTCTGCCTGTTTCAACAGCACTGTGACTATCAATGACCTTCTGTGTTTCTGTATATCACTGTAACACTTACTGACTGTTTAAGCAAGAGGTCTCAAACATGTGGCCCACAGCATGCCTCATCATTTATCATTTGGTGATTTCCCTTTTACACATCAACGTTAAAAAAAAGCGTGTACTTGTACCTACGATTTTACAGTAAACTGTCGCCTTCCCTTTCAAATCCTCAGGCGTGTTTTCCAAACATTACGGTAACGCAAAAAGTTAGTGGGATAAGCTGTTTATCATGTTTGCGTTACCTGAGTTTGTTGCTGCAGTGTAGCATTTTTATATGAATCAGAATTTGTGGGGGCCAGATTGTTTATTGGAGAGCTGGGACACTTTTCGACTGAAAAGCAGAGCTGTCGAGACGGACAAGAGGAGGTTTTGTTACGATATTTCAAAAAAATTGAAGATAAGAAATTGAGTCTGTAAACTTAGAATAGAACAATTGCTGTGGTGAGTTACACATGAGACTGCGCTCAGTGGTTGTGTGTTTGTTTGCCATTTTACACTGAAATACAGTGCTATATTTTCCTTGTTTTTTTAAAATAATATTACACAATCTTAAGCATCCAATAAAATAACTGCATTAAGAATATACAGCAGCTACTGGGGTCCAATTTCTACTTTAAAAAAATGGTATCTGGCTTATTGTAGCCGATACGATCCATCATGAAATGCTCATATCAGCTCTAACTCTGTTACTTTGGGTCAGCTTGGGCCGTCCAAGCTATTTGATTTCCTCTGATTATTCCAGTGGCTTCCCTGAGAGGACAGAGTGTGGTCAGTGACCGTTGAGATTGCTGATATAAGCAGTGATAAAACGCATATGTGTTTGGGTTTGTGTGTACTCTGCCTGGAGCACCACTGAGTGTGTGTTTGTCTTTGTCAGGTATGCACCTTCTCAGCGCTGGCACATAGACACCATCCTGCATGTCTTCACCACGGTAAATATAGACTGTGCCACTCAACCCACCAGCTTTTACGTGGCTTTCACAAATCTAACTCTTTTGTGCCATTATTAATTCACTCTGATGCACCAGGGGCCACATGTATGAAGGGCGTGTACACACTTTTGATGCACTCTTCTTTTTTTTTTAACAGCATGTTGCACTTCCTCACAGATCACTTTCAGTTCATTTAAGTCCCAGTGATATGCCGTATTTTCATGAGAAATGAGATTTTCAGTGGACTTCCTAGTGGGATTGATGTGCTTCAACTATTTAAAAGAGGGTGGGACTTGGCGGTCATCGGGGAAAACAACAGTGATTTAAAACTCCAAATGTACAAGTAGACTGGAGCATAGATGGCTTTGAACCGTGGACCTTCTTATTGGGAGGCAAGAAAACAACTACTGTGCCAACACAAGAAGATAAACACAAAATTAAGCCCAAAGTTAAAAGAAAAAAAATGGGATATTGGCCTGAAGGCCTTGTGTCCCCCGTCGCACGGTGGCCGTGTACTGAATGTATGGAAAGTTATTGCGAGTACCATATGTAGTACAGTCATTTTAGTTTTTTTTCCTCTGTGACCTTGGAAAACAGGTCAAGGTCACTCATCATCAAACTCATCCAAGACCTCCATGGGATGCATCTGTGGTACAAATTTGGTGGCCATGCACTGAATGTATGGAAAGTTATTGCGAGTACTGCTTTTCACCCGGACGCTCTCACACACACACACACACACACACACGCACGCATGGACGAACAGCATTTCTATGTTCCCCCGCCAAGGTGACGGGGGACTACGCTGTAGTCAACCACTTTTGCTTCTTCTCCGAACCTTCATGGTGACACGCTTCCAAAATTGGATAAAGTTGCACGGCTTTCTTGTAGACACGTGGAGAAAAAACCCCAGATTTTCCAGGAGCTGCGAAGCAAAACCGCTCCCTGTATGAAAGAAACCGGAAATTCGGTTTCCTTCCAAAATCTCCGGAAGTTGATGACGTAGTGCATTCTAGGTCAATTTTTGGCTATGTGCGGTAGGGTCTATTGAACTATGTTTCTTCAGCTGCATTAAGCTAAAACTAACATAAGCATGCTGGGAAACCGAGTTTCCCAGTGTCCCATAGCGTATTACCCATGTGCCTCAAAATTCTTAAAAAAAAATTCCAGGAAAGGTGAATTTTGAGCATATTGGTGATAGAACATTGTGAATCTTTTATTTGAGTACTACGAAACAAAATTATAGCAGTGACAAATAAAAAACAATTAATGGCTTAAATTGTAAAAACTTCAGAGCCATTACAGCTTTAAGTTTGGCATATCACAGGAGAAAAAAGGACCTGTTGAGGAGGGATTTTGTCCATTTGGCACAGGGCCCTAATTATGTTTGCTGCTCATCCTGTGTTACTCTGGACCGTTGTTACTGTTCTGTACTCTGTTTGGGGAAGAGAATATAAGAACCCAAACGACGCGCACATACTTACACTCACCCTCTGCACCCTGAGACTGTGGCACGTAAATGAAGTGTGGAGAAACGGCCGTGTTAGAGATGTGATCCTTATCATCTCTCGGGTTAGGTCAGTGTGTCTCTGAGAAAATGTAGGGCGGCCCAAATACTTGGCCCAGCCGCCAACCTATTGTGTGTGTGTGTGTGTGTGTGTGTGTGCTAGTACGCACTTGTGTATGACTGTTATTCCCATTCTGCCAGGCAGGGGGCGATGTGAGAGACGAAGCGGTGCCCAACCTGATCCAGCTCATCACCACGGCCTCAGAGCTTCATTGTTACTCCGTGCACAAGCTGTACAGGGCTCTGATCAGTGACATCTCTCAGGTGTGAGGATGTTTGTGCATTTTGTGTTCTTAAAGTAGCATTCCAAGAATTTTTGGCAGGTTATTGGGTTGCTACATCCTAACAATTTATGAAACACCAGGCTGAGTGATAAAAGGTGAACTGATGAGTCCTAACAATATTTAAACTCTTCTCAACTACAGTATCTTGTTGTAATAATATTTTTTTTCTTCAAATCAGTATCAAAGTAGAACTGATTAATTCAGTTTAGTTAGGCATTCATCAAAAATGTAACCAATTAGTATATTGCAGAATCAAATCAGCCCATTACAGAGGTCTTCATAGGACATTCTTTTATTATTATTATCATATATACATATACATATAATCATATCCAGTGAAATATTAGCAAATAACTGCACATAGACTGTTGAAAGCTGAATAATAACTTACTATGAATGTTCGAGAAGCAGGCTTGTGACCAGTCCAGGTGTGTACTAGTAGCCATAGGTGTATCTTTTACCAATTCCCAGAAACAGCCATTCTCAAAGAGTTTGACCTTTCAAGGTTGCTCAAGGTCAAAGGTCATGTTACTAACAGAATGGTGGTGTTGGACTTTATATTAGAGTTTAATAGTAACCACAGGTGTATCTTTAACGAATCCCTTGAAGTGGTCATTCTGAATATCGCCTACATATTGGGCCAAAATTTTGACCTTGGCCTGTGACCATGACCTTGGACAATTCTTCTCAAAATTGAATCACTTTGTCCTTGGCTAACCTTCAACCCTTCCACCAAGTTTGGTCCAAATTGAATCAAAACTCTTTGATTTATACTGTTCGCACAGCACACGCGCACACACACACACACACACACACAAAGGACCAAAAAAGTACCCCTGTTTGTGCTCCAACTGCACGTGAGTTTAACGTGTATTTTAAAACTCCACATCAGTCTTTTTATGTGAAGATGCAGCTGAGGCCTCTCTGACCTTAAAAATCCTAAACATGCATGGCTGTGTTTAAATCTAAATTTTAAAAAAATGTGAAAAATAAATATAAATTTGAGTTACAGGCTCATAAATATGGACCTTGCTGCCAAAAGTGCTTCCTAAAAACATTTTATGGTAATATCTAAAATGTTGGTGCTACGTGAGTCAATCTTCTACATTTTATGAACTAGAAAATAATATGGATGTCCAAATATTTTCCGTCCATGCCAATTCAGAATCAGACAGGTTTTAGTTTTCTGTGAAAGTAAACTAGCTCAGCTTTGAGTTTGGATTTGGCGGATGCAGCCAGTTTTAATCCTTAGATGTCAGATGGTAACACGCACTCATCAGAGTATTTTCTTATATTCTGCCTCTTTGAGGTGCTGAGGAATTTGGGAAAATGGGTCCTGATGCTTTGAACCAAGAGCTCGGCGTTTTGTTTATATTTTATTATGGGTGAGATGTATAGTTATGTGAGTATAATATTATCTCCGTGCATATGTGCAGCAACCCCTGGTCCAGGTGGCGTGCTGGTGTATAGGAGAATATGGAGACCTGCTGCTGAGAGGAGAATGTCAGGAAATCGAGCCAATTCAGGTACAGCTGATTTAGAGCGGGAACGCTCTTCACCATGTAGTAATTCATCCTACTGCCAGACCAAGAATGTTTTCACATTTACGCTTCTAAGTAGTAGTGAAAGTAGAGTATTTTGTCTTTTCAACAGCAACTGCATTAATTGCAACTCATTGAATGATCCGGCATTAATACAATCACAGACTTACTAATGCATTCTGTTTCACTGGGACTGTAATTTTAACCTCGTTGTTGTCATTTGAACCCTTCCATCATCAGTGTGAACCCTGGACTACATGTGGTTGTCTGTTTTGTCTGTTAGTATGGTCAAAGCAGATGGTCACCCCACTGAGCCTGGTCTGCTTGATGTTTCTTCCTATAATCAAAAAAAAACAGGGAGTTTTTCTTTACCACTATTACCAATGTGCTTGCTCATGTATAGCACCTTGAGGTGACTTATGTTGTGATTTGACACTAGAAAATCAAATGGAATCATGTGCACCAATAAATAATAGGGCCCAAAAATTCCAACATGTTTAAAATTCTTTGCCGTTTGGCAACATACCTCTGGCTACGTTGGAGACCTTTAGAGAAAGTTCATCTCCGCTATGACCAAATTAGCCGCTGTTAGCACCTGTTAACATCCATTGGCATCTGTTAGCATCCGCTAGCCAAAGTTACTGGTGCGATCATATACGCTGGGTGCTGCTTCACCCTGCCTGCTCAGAATTACTGCACAGTGGTGTGTCAAACCCCTCTTCCGGACGTTGCCACGTTGGCAAAAGTCCCGCTTGTTCTAATGGAGCGCTGGCTAACACCAGCCTCAGCTGGGCTCCACTAGCACCACGTTGTGGAATGCCGTGCTGCATTTGAGGTTCGCTACCAAGCTCCGGTAACGTGAGTTTTGCTGACGTTTTGCCAATTTTCTCAACTTTGCTCTGCTTTCATCGCATGCTGGGGTAAATGTCATAGTGTGACTGTGCCTGAAGACACTTATGCCACACTGAGGTCCCTTTCACACATCTTCTTCTTTTGGCTGCTCCTGTTAGGGGTCATCACAGCAGATCATCTGCCTCCATCTCACCCTGTCCTCTGTGTCTTCCTCTGTCACACCAACCACCTGCATGTCCTCCCTCACCACATCCATAAACCTCCTCTTTGGTCTCCCTCTTCTCCTTCTGGCTGGTGGCTCCATCCTCAGCATCCTTCTCCCTATATACGCTGGTGTCCTTCCGCTGCAAACCAAACCATCTCAATCTCGCCTCTCTGACTTTCTCTCCAAACCGTCCCACCTGTGCTGTCCCTCTGATATGCTCATTCCTACTACTGTCCATCCTCGTCACTCCCAATGAAAATTGAAGCATCTTCAGCTCTGCCACCTCCAGCTCTGCCTCCTGCCTTTTTGTTAGCGCCACCGCCCCTAAGTCGAACAACATACGAGGGTACTTCAAAAAGTTCTCAGCCTCACTCAGAAAACGTCACAGGAGAAAGATTGTTCTTGCATTATTTTTCGACATACACATAACCTCACAGCACTTGGTCCACCGATGTTAAAGCTTCGCTATCCCTTCGCGGAAGAAGGCCATGTCTTGTGCCTCCAGATACTTTTGTGTCTGGGTTTCTGGGTGAGGCCGAGAACTTTTTGAAGTACCCTTGTAGCTGGTCTCACTGCCGTCTTGTAAACTTTCCCGTTCACTCTTGCAGATATCCTTCTAACACAAATCACTCCTGCCACCTTTCTCCACCCACTCCACGCTGCCTGCATTCTCTTCTTCACCTCTCTACCACACTCTCCAGTACTTTTGGATAGTTGAGCCCAAGTATTTAAACTGATCTACCTTTTCCACCTCTGCTCCTTGCCACCGTGCTCCTACTGACTTTCATTCCCCTTCTCTCCAGATCATATCTCCACCGCTCCAGGCTCATCTCAAGTTGCTCTCTACTCTCACAACAGATTGCATTGTCATCTGCAAACATCATAGTCCATGGAGACTCCTGTCTGATCTCGTCCGTCAGCTTGTCCATCATCTTTGCAAGCAAGAAAAGGCTCAGAGCCGATCCTTGAAGTAATCCCACCTCCACCTTGAATGCATCTGTCATTCCTACTATGCATCTCATCACTGTCACACCGTCCTTGTACATATCCTGCACCACCCTCACATACTTCTCTACCATTCCAGACTTCCTCATACAATACCACAACTCTTCTCTTGGCACCCTGTCATAAGCTTTGTCTAAATCCACAAACACACAATGCAACTCCTTCTGGTCTTCTCTGTACTTCTCCATCAGCACTCTCAGACTCAACATAGCATCTGTAGTGCTCTTTCTCGTCATGAAACCATATTGTTGCTTGCAAATCTTCACCTCTTTTCTAAGGTTGGCTTCCACTGCTCTTTCCCATAACGTCATACTGTGGCTGATCAACTTTATGCATCTTTTTACTGCACATCACTCTTACTGTTAAAAATAAGAGGCATCCTCTCACGTTCCAAGATTTTTTTTTTGCACAATCTGGTTAAAAACTCCACTGCCATCTCTCCTAAACATCTCCATGCCTCCACTGTTATGTCATCTGGACCACCTGACTTTCCACTTGTCATCCTCTTCATAGCTGTCCTCACTTCAGCTGTACTAATCTGTTACACTTCCTGATTCTCTCTCACATGTACACCTTAATAAAACAGGGCTCTTTGACTTTGAATCTTTGACAATTCCTTTCTGACTTGCAGGTTAATCATTACTCCCTGAAATTCCTGTTCAGACAGCCTTTTGTGTACACACAAAAACCATGGGTATGCCTTTTCCCACACATAAACTGGTATTTATAAAGAATGAATGTGCGTAGCTCACGCATATTTCAGACCATGAGTACACTTTTGACAGGGCATGTCAGGCCTGTTATGGGTAAGTGGAAATGAAAAACAAGGCGAGACAGAATTTAACCTAAAACAAAGCAACCGATTTCACAGAGCTTGTTCTTCTTATCATTACAACATTATTTCTGTTCACTTACACAAACCTATACATATGTATTGTACAGTTAGGCCCAATCGGACAGTAGCTGCATTTATATGGATAGTAATATTCCGATATTTACCTGATTTAGACCATATTCTGAATAGGACACTGCCATGGAAAGAGCATTTTCTCATTACCTTAACGCAAATAAGGTCATAATCAGAGTAAGCAATAATGTAATTGAGACGTGGAGTGTTCCGACCTTTATCAGATTATTGAAGTGCATTGTGGACATGTATACACCAGTTGGAGTTTTCACAGCCTTTTGCAACATGTAAATCATAGGAGATGTAATGTGGCTGTGAGTCATTAACTAGACAATGCTCTGCAACATGTGAACGGGAATATGAATGGAATATTCTTTAAACACCTTATGTAAACACCATAATCTAAATATGGTCTTATTCAGATTATTGCTGTCCATGTAAACATAGTCATTGCCAGTGACACAATTTCTTATAATTTTGCCTGTGTACATCACCACAGTGGAGACAAATTGAGACAGTCAAGATGTGCTTTTTGTGTAGACTTTTAACTTTAATTCAAGGGGTTTAACAAAAATTTTGCATTAACCATTTAGGAATTGTAGCTATTTTATACATAGGCCATAAGTAATTGGACAAACTAAATATAAATATTATTGTTAATACAAATCATGACTTTTACAACCGGTTTTATTTAGACAAGTCAGGGGATGGATACATGAACATGCCAAAGTCACTGAATACGTCTTGGATTTCATTGACATCAATCATTAAGAAATGCAAACAGTATTGTATGGTAAATCTGTCTGGAGTAGGCAGTTCTCAAATGCCAGTGAGGGAAGCCACCAAGACACCGAGACAACTCTGAAGGAGTTATAGACTTCTGTGGCTGTGATTGGAGAAACCACGCAGGAAAATTTTGTCTGTTGCATCACCAGTTATACATCTCTTCATGATAGTGGTATAGAGAAGGATTTTTTTTTTTTTAAGATGCAAAATTTGAGCTACATTTTGTGCAGAGGCACAAGGGAGACTTGAGCCTAGATTCGATCTGTTTTCTTGTATGAAAATACTCCTTTTTTCACCATCTTTCATGACTTTGACTTCAGATGGATAAATAGCGTCTTGTCCCACAACAGCAATCTTTGCATTGTGGAGCGTTTTTTTTCTTCATGACATAAACTATGACAGAATGCTGACATTTTGTATTTTTCAGTACTAGCGCATTAACTACCCAATGCCCTAAAATACCAACAGAAAGTTAAAGGGGAAAATACTGTGTAATTTTAAAATGGTCAAAAGCTGAGCGACTTGTTATTAGCAGTGAAAGTACCATGCCATCGGCCGATGTTTTCAGTGAAATTTTTATTTTAATCTTAGCAATGAAAGTACCATGCCAGTGGTCTATTTTTTGAGAAAAGAAAAAAAATAGCCAAAGCAAAGCAGTGTGCAACCGGAAATTTCTTTTCAGGATAGAGAAATCATAAAAACAAAACAAAAAATCTTACCTTGGATCAACAAGGGCTCAAGGCTGTGACTGTCCTGTCTCAATACAGAATGATCCTTTACTCCCCCCCC
>OMMV01191855.1:0-10285 GCA_900302635.1 Chatrabus melanurus
ATGTTGGACTGTTGCACTCCTGTTTTTCAAATAAAATTGGATGCATTTTTTTCAACTGATAGCGAGACTAATAAATTTGTGTATTGGAAAAAAAAAATGCATCCAATTTTATGATTATTATGTTTTCAAAAAGTAATAGAGAAAACTTCAAATACCGGCCACATACGGCTGGAGTAAGGGGGACACGTCCGGCTGGGTGGGAAGAACCGACCACTGAAACATCAGCGACGGGGTGGCGGGGACCTCCCCAGTGTCAGGTGTGGTAGAATCTAAGTTAATTTTGAAATGTGCTCTTATTTTGAAAGGCACTCAGGCAGCTTAATGTTTAGGCAAGGTGAGTCACAACGCTTTTGTGAGAGCTGTATAATAAAGGCTTGGAGGTTAATAAGTGTAAACTCAGCCAGACGGCCCCTGAAAATGTTCCCACAATGTACCAGCCTTCAAACTGTACTATCGGACCATTATTGCTTTTTTATCGCATGTCCGTTTCAGTACCTCTGAGGCTCTGTACACCGCTGTTTGTAGCAAAGGCAGCGCTCTGTGTTGGATCCAAGTTTTAAAAACTTTGGATTGGCGATTTAAATTGGATCCAATTCATAAATAAATTGAAATAATCGGCTGTGTATAAATGTATAGGATGGCAGATTCTGAAAACATAATAATCAATTTCACCGGGTTCTGGTTCAGTTTTCAATCTTTGAACAAGCCGGTACACGCGTCTTACAATTCCAAAGCTGTAAGATTGTATTTCTAGACTACTAGAGACACATAGAAGCGTCTCCATCAAGAACCACATGACGGAGACGCTTCTATGTCACTGACCTTTGTGAAACGTCTTAGTAATAGATATTCCATCACAGAGAGTAAGCACGTGAAATTTTGTTTGGGGTTCAAATTGCAATTACGTATGTTCTAATCCTGATGCAATGTTTGAGGATTGTTTGGCATTAATGGAAGTGTGCACTCCACAAATGCCCCATTTAGTTCATGTTGTATTTATGTACAGATGAGAGAGCTAATCTCTTCCAGCAGATGAGACGTTGATGTGTCTAAGATACTCACTCTCATAAAGCCAAGTGACAATCACTCCGCTACACAGGAACCGTTGGCAAACTGTCCTTTGGCTCATGAATCCATGACTACAGATCTTCGGTGGTGTACGGCTTTATGCAGATCTTGAGATGTTTTCAGAGATTGTAATGTCTGATGTCTCTCACAGGCTCAGAAGGATGCAGGAGAATGTCACATTAAGATCCCTGTCATCACCTTCGATTCCCCCGAGGAAGAGAGGCAAGAAGAGGGAGGAGAAGATCCCGGTTCAGGGGATGACCCCACCCCGAAGCACACGACGAGTCAAAGTGAAGAGTTTTACCTCTGCAGGGAAACAATCATTTCAGAGTCAACTACACTTGAATGCCCAGATCCGGACCAGAAACATCTTGGTCTGCAGCTAACTAATGACAGCACACCAAGTCCACAGTTGACCAACGACAACAGCTCATCAGGCATTGATGTCAGTTCCCACCCTGATGACACAGACCCTCTGGATCCTAATGTGGACTCACAGGGTTTCCTGCGTCTGCCGCCAGCTTTGGGACGCTACGGGCCTGGTGGAAGGACTCATATCCGTGGGCTCAGCATGGACAGTGGGAAAGATGCTGTGCTACTTTCAGACCGCTCACATAACACAGTATGTCAACACGCCAGCTTTGTATCTCTGTTCTGGTAATCTCCATCCACCTGTTATTACGAATTAACAAATATGTATCTGTCTGCTAGACCACTATGACCACTTCCAAATCGGATCTGGAAGCGAAGGAGGGTCAGATTCCTAATGAGTCCAATTTCCTGGAATTTGTTTCGTTATTGGGGTCCCTCAGCACCAGAGGGGGTGGGGCTAGTACGCAGGAAGAGGAGTGGCCAAAACACAAAGAGGTCACGGAACCTGCTGAAGAAGGTAAATATCAGCTAAAGACTCTTTTACAACAAATATGTTTGAAGATGTAACCAGGAAAAAATGCCCTATGCTGCTTAACCTGCGTGTGTGCAGATTTTTGGACTGGATGTACAGTGTTGATTTTGGTGTCAAATTATTCCTGACACGCAAAACCATTTCCTTCCAAATTACATCATCATAAGTTGAAAGACAGATATTCAACTGCGATTGAAATGGTCAGGTCAGGGTCAGTATTGATCCTGCTGCTGGTAACATTGTAACCCAGTACAACCTGCTGCATGGACGGGTGGTCAGCGTCTAAACCGGCTTCCCCACTAGCGTTTACGCTGGTTGCTGAAATCTGAATACTGGAGTAATTTTGTTGTTTTTGTACTTTACCATGGTAACTCTAGTTTTAGACTAATGATCTTGCTGAGGTTGTAAATAATTTGACACCAAATTTAGCGTTGTATAGCCAGCTGTTCCTGAGATATGGCATAACATCCACAGAAGTACGCATGCACAGACGTGTGGAATATTGTGCACTGGGAATAATTTTTGGTGAGCATGAGTTATATGGATGAGTAATATTTGTATCAACACCTTATAACAAAACTAGCAGTATATTACCATCATTAGTGAGAGGGTGTGGCATTAAGGATGCTGTCATTGGGTCTTTGATTACTTACATTTGCAGGCATATGTTTACATAGTAAGTCCTATATGGGCCCTGAGGCCCATTGGTCCCGGTGCTTATCCCAGGATTCCATATCATGAAATAGATGTGAGTCAACGACCTCTCCTGGATGGGATGGCAGTCCAACACAGCGTGCTTCCGCAGCCAAGGCCAGTCCCCATTTACAGCTGGGTAGACTGGGACAATGCAAATGAAGTGTCCTGTCTAAGGACACAGACAGGTAGTGTGACTGGGAATCAAACCCAGGTCTACATCTTGGTAGTTCAACTCCTTGTCCCATTGAGCTTCCTGTCCTACAAGTATAAGTGCATAAGGGGCTGAAGTTTACATCCACCTTGGCTAAAAACATTCAAACTTAATTGTCCCCAATGGCATATATTCCATTTTGTCAAACAATATGTTTGTTAACTCAGTTAGAATGTCTTTTTTATTTACATTTAAAGTTATTTCAAAATAATAATGCCAAAATAGATTTATTTCAGTTTTTCTTCACTGTGTCAGATTTTCAGTGGTCAATGGTTTACATACACCAAAATGAATGCCTCTTTAAACAGCATGTAAGATTCCAAAAGATTCCAGAAATTTATGGAATTGTTTGTAAAAGCTTCTGAATGACTTACTGGCATGGTTCAGGTTTAATTGGGAAACCATTGGCTGTATTTACTAAGGGCTTAACTAAAGAACGAGTGCTTACTTGCTTTGAAGAGTAAGAGTAAAAAAAATTCTAAAGAATCAAGCCAAGGTTTCCAGAGCACAATTTTGGATCTCTTCAAGTCAGGATCCTCTTTAGGAGCCATCTCAAAATATTCCTGGTATCACGAGTAACTGTACATTCTATTATAAAAAAATATAAGAAGCTTGGGACTTTTCATCATTGAGGATGTAGGATGGAGGAATTAACAAACTATTGTTCAAAAGGTCCACTAGAACCTCAGGATCACAACTAAGGAACTGATGGAGCTTGAAGGCATCAGATAGAAATGTGACGTGCACCGTGATCTAAAAGGCTGTGGACGAAGGACATCACTCTAAAATTTACATAAAAAAGCTCAATTAAACTTTACCGTTGACCACCAGGACGAAAGCCAAGCCTTTTATGGAAGTAAAGTGGGTGGCACAAGTGGTTAGTCTGGTTCAAGTCCACCCGTGCACATTATCGGTGTTCATCTAGAGATACATCAGGAAGGGCATCCCGCATAAAACTTGAGCCAAATCACCATGCAGATCCATACCCAATCTGCTGTGGCGACCCTGAACAAAAAGGGAGAAGCCAAAAGAAATGTGTGGATATGAATATAAATTAGACATTCTAACTGACTTATTACCTACTGTTTAATGAAATTGAATATGTGCAGCAGGGGATAAGTCTTTGAAAAATTTTAGCTAGTTGTTTGGTTAACTGTAGAGTTCTTCAGGTGTTAATTTGGTCCCTATTAGCAACCGAGACTCCAAGTGGGTTGGATCGAGGATTCACCTTGTTATAAGTTCCAGTTATGTGGTACTAGCTTACGTATATGGTATGGTAAATGCCCAAAAATACCAACAGAAAATTAAAGGGGAAAATGCTGTGTAATTTTAAAATGGTCAAAAACTGAGCGACTGGTTTATTAGCAGTGACAGTAACATGCCGTCGGTCTATTTTTTCAGAAAAGAAAAAAAAATAGCCAAAGCAAAGCTGTGTGCAACAGGAAATTTCTTTTCAGGATAGAGAAATCATAAAAAAAAGAAATTCTTGGATCATCAAGGGCTCAAGATTGTGACTGTCCTGTCTCAATACCGAATGATCCTTGACTCCCCCCCCTAATGATTTTCTGTGTTATTTCTCTCTTCTCAGCGAAAATAGTATCTGTTGTGTTGTCCTCTGTCAAATCCACGTAGATTCTGGGGAAGTCCCTTTGACAACCAAATGTAAAAAAACAAACAAAAACCATGTGACCTCAGAGCCTCGCTTTCACGTTACAGTAATAAACAGAGGTTTTTCCCAAAATGGATGCCATGCATTCGCCACAATTTGGGTTCAAACTTGTCAGAAAAAGGCTGATTGTGAGAAAAGTACAGGGAATTAAGCGCTATAACTTTGGTGAACGGTCAAGCAGGTATTGTTTGTTCTGTCTGTCAACAATTATGAGCGAGCTGTAGCTAAAAGAGGGTCAAAATGGCAAAATTCTCTGGGGCTTGAAGCATCTGACCTTTTGCAATCTGGGTATAAACACTTTCAATGGGGTCGGGTAAGCAGCATGCATGCAAATTTTGAGTTGCCTGGAGTGTGTAATTGCTGAGAACACTGTGGCCGCAGAAACCTTGAAAGGTTTACAGAAGATACCATGCATAAATGTCATAGCCGATTTTATTCCTGAGGGTTTTCTGAGGCTTTATTGGTTGATTAATGTGTTTAATATTTTGTCATTTACTTTTTTAAGTTTTAGTTGTTGTGTTTTGTGTAGATCTGGTTCGGCCCCCTACTTCAAACCATGTTATTCCCACAGGACTAGCACTCATCAGGGCATGAAGACTTTCTGTCAATCCAGTGATAATCCCGCTGGTAATTTGCTCTTTTTTTTTTTTTAACAGAGAATCTGAGTGCGACTTCCAGACCTGATGAGACGATCACAGAGACAAATGTGGACAAAAAGTCAGAGAGACCTAAACCACCCAGCAGTCTGGCTACTGACACCCTGCAGGCTTTACCACCTGCACATATCCCAATAGTGTCTCCTGACAGGTCCATATGGCTGCAGACTAACTATACTAACTATAACTATCTTGGTGATCCATATATCTTCGTACGGTGCGTTTACATCAGCTGTTTGTGTCTTCTTTCTCCAGTCCACAAACAGACAGAGAGAAGGATCCGGACTATGATTCACTGCCGTCCCAAACCTCTCAGTCTGAGAGCTCCATGCTGCAGGTCATCTGCAGACCCGAGGCCACCAACAAAGAAGAAGCCTACACCTTCCACACCGTCCACAGTAAGCGGCAACTTTGACGTTAAACGGGTCACTTTACTCAAGTTTTCAAGCTGTCAAAGTGCGTGTTTGTGTCGTCAGGAGACCGACCTCGTAAGCTGTACGCAGAGAGAGCCCTCAACCTGCCGTTAGGAGCCGAGCTGATCACGGGCAACATGTGGTACTGCTGTCAGCTTTGTGTTTCATTTCCTTCATGGTCCATGTCCTTCCACACTGCTGCTCACACATGATCACACTGAGTCCACATGTTAACATCAGCCTGTCACGTGTCCTCAGTGACCTGCTGTCGACTTCTTCTAACTCTGAGTGTCAGGACGGTGTGGTTGGCGGTCACTCCAGCTGCCCGTTCCAGAGGCGCATCATCCCCGCCCACAGGCTTCGACCACGGAGGACGCACCCTGAAATCTTCCAGGTGTCCCATTGCTTTCCTTTACCATCGCTCCTTTTTTTTTGTCTGACAATATTTATTTATTTTTTTTGCCACTGTGCTGTGACATTCATCACTCTTATTACTTTATGCATGTCTCACCCTCTCCTAGTGGAGCGGATAATGTTCATTTTATGGCAGAATCATGCAAATGTGGATAAAAGCACCAAAATTCGCATGAGTGCTCCCAAGGGTTTATTTAACAATTCTGATCGATTGGTCACTAGAAAAAAATCCATCATGGCGGCCGTTTTCAAAGGTGTTTGCGAGAAACCAATTTTCGTGTGGTGTTGGCTCTTAGAGATATAATATGACACAAATGAAGTCTTAGCATACTTGTGAAACTTAAACATTTCATTCTTTGTTCCTTTCTTATTATCTATGGTGAGTGTTGGTCATTTTAAATTCAAATTTGTGTATTTTTGTAGTGTAGATTTGTCTTGTTAGCACTTTTTGTCAGCTTTAATGTTTATTTATTTATGTATGCATGGGGTGTAGGGGTGTAGTGGTAGAGGTAGTACTTTTGTTTCCGCAATCAGCCACATTATTTTAATGGACTTCTGGGGGGACAGGTCATTATTCCGAAGGTCCATCGATCTGAAGGTTCATTGGTCCGAAAGTCCATTAGTCCGAAGATTAGGGTTAGTTAGTTAGTTAGTTACTTTTAAGGGTTAGGGTTAATAATTATAATAAATTCTTGAGTTTTTGGGGGCTTGCCCCCCAATTTTACAAATAAAATCCTAACTTGTTATTTTATAAATATAATCCATGTTGTTACCTATAGGACGGGTCCCTTAAAAGTACCTCTATTTTACTCCATTTTACTAAGTTTCAACTGCATATAACCATTTTTAACAATTTTCGGACCAGTGGGCCTTCGGAATATTGACTAGTCACCAACTTCTGGCACTGGTCCGCATCACTCTCCCAACTCTCACCTACAGCTCCAAGAAGATAGCAAAGGTACTTTTAGACTTCCAATTATGAAAGAAACTCACCTGCAATCTAAATTAATACCAATTTGCTCATTCTAAAGACTTTAACCAGGAAAATTACATTGTTAAATGGGGGAACCTCATAATTTGACAGCTCGCGTTGGCAGCCATCTTGAAAAATAGCCGCCAGCTTGGATTTGTGAGTGGCCAATTGATCAGATTTGCAAATTATGTCAAATTTGGTGCTTTTATCCACATTTCTTGAGCGTTTTTGGAAAATCCTAGTAAGTACGAAAACGGTAAAGTTGAGAAAACAGCAAAAAACACCACCAGTTTCACAATGTTTTGCTTTTTTTTTTTTGCTTAACTAATATCTCTGGGTCCCTCCATTGCTTCTGGAAATGCCAGAATATCGAACTTTGGCTTCAAAAAGTTGACCAAAGTTCAAAGTTTCTAAGGTTTGGCTGAATAAGTGAATCAGTTCTCGGAAATTGCTAGGTCCTGCCGCTTCAATATCTGTGGAACCATAAATGTTTTCTTATTGAATGGTATGTCATGAGATGAGGTATAACCTAGTAAGCCTAAAAATGGTCTTAACTCAATTTTTTAAAAAATCGACTTACTAGGTTTTTCCAAAACACTCAAGATTTGCGTGATGTTTCTGTTATCCATTGCACTATCCTGTCTTCTCCTCTCCTTCCATCTCCTCTCTTGTCTTCTCTTCTCTTGATCCTTCTGACTTGTTGGGTTTTACAGTTTTTCACAATTGCTAAGACACATTTCTTGAAACCTTCACCCCTTTTCTTAAAGCTGTAACAGCATTCACAAAACCTCCGACTCTACTGGTAAAATCTAACAGTCACTTCAAAACAGTTTTTACTGCGCTCAAAACCAAACCACATTTTGAGATCATACACAATGGCATTAAAATGAAAACACTGCTGAGCATTTGTTAAACACTACATCACAAAATGGAAAACACAGTGTTCAGGGAATATAGCTCCAGAAAAGGTGTTTGCTTGTATTCACAATACGACAAAACAAAAGTAAAGTATAAGAAAAAGATATTGCAGTACAATGTAAATGGAACGGCGAAATCAGAGTCATTCTGCTTCAGTATCAAGTCTTTGTGCTGGGTCAGGCCAGAGGACTTCATCCACATCACACCATTAGAAAACTTTAATCTACGCTATGACCGACTTCCCTTCACTAGCCTCCGTTAGCATCTGCTAGCTTCAGTTACTGGTGTGATCGTCCACACTAGCTAACATTTGGATGCTGCTTCGCCCTGCCTGCTCAGAATCACTGGACAGTGGTGTGTCGACCCCCCTCTCCCACACGTTGCCACACTGGCAAAAGTCCCATCGTTCTAATGGAGCGCTGGCTAACGCCCGCCTCCGCTAACACCGTATTGTGGAATGCTGTGCTGCATTTGATGTTCGCTACCAAACTTTTTGCTGACGTTTGGCCACTTTTCTTGATTTTGCCCTGCGTTCACCACACGCTGGGGTAAACGCTATCGTGAGATTGCGCCTAAAAGGATGCTCGCGGATGCGTGACCTCCAGTGGAGGATTGTACACGGGCTTCTGGCTACGAACGGGTATCTGGCACACCTGGATCCAGGTGATGGGTCGGACTGTCCTTTTTGGTCTCTTAGGGAAACGGTTCACCATGTATTTGAACCATGTCACCGGTTATCAGGGCTGTTTGGTTTGTTGGGGAGGTGGTTTCAGGAGGTTGGACTGACGTTTTCAATGGCCTTATTTATTTTTGATCCAATATCGCACAAAAAAAAAAGACTTTACACGTGTTAATCAACCTGTTATGTGGACTTAGCAAGTTGGCCATCTGGTAGACAAGAAAGAACTGCATCACAGGTCAGGGATCAGTTGACCCCGAGTTTATGCTGAAAGGACTTCTGGCTGCTCATGTGAGCTGATAGATAATATGGACACTTTTACGGACACATGGTGTGTTGGTGTTGTTTTGTGCTCCATACAGGATGGAAGCTTGATGCTTCATTTTTGATGTTTTTTGTTTTTAGGCTGCTGGTGTGAATAAAGGAGAGTCTCCTCTTCTCTTCTCTTCTCTTCTCTTCTCCGTTAAATCACAGTTTTTTTGAATTGCTAAAACACTAAAACTCATTGCCTGAACTAAGTGCTCAGTGGCCTGAACCCATTTAGTGAATCGATCTCTCTTTTGACAACACCATAAACAATCTTCAGCCAGCGAAACGCAATTTGCAGATCTCATTGACTCTTCTTGCAAAATTCTAAGCACATTCTCTTGCAGTAAAACACATTTTGCACTGCGATGCACTTGTGATGCATGATGGTAACCACAAGTGGCAAAAGGTAAACACAAATAAAGCACAGATGTCATAAATTAAACACAACGAGTGAAAATTGATCACACTTGTTTCAAATGATGTGACACAAGCAATGTAAGCCGGTTGAGAGTGCACACAGGTTGTCGAAGGTTGCAGGTTCATATCAACAATGGACAGAAATGGTGAGAGAGGCAGAAGATGAGTGCATGTCAGGGCTCGTTTCCACCAAGCTTTTGCGTCGGCGTCAGCGTGTGCGTCGGCGTTTCATTTTGCGCTCGAATGTTTACGCCAAGTTTATGCTTTTGCGTTTCTGAGCCTGAAATGTCACAAAACTAGAAATAAAAATTGGCGCAGCACGGCTGACAAACAGAAAATCTTTGCAATGACGCTGCTTAATGAAATAGACGAGGAAGAGATGGAGGATGAAATAAGAGTGGTACTGACCGCCGTAACCACTCAAAAGTTTAAAGAAGCGTTGGTGGGTCCATCCAGTCAATGCTGCAAGGAAGAAATATGGCAGTTATCACCACCTCGTACCTTAACTACGTTTAGAGGATGAACGTTATCAGCAATATTTATATTTATTTATTTATTCACGTGGAGCTTCGGCTTCCGTGTGACGTGGATGCCAAAGCCAGAGTGACCATAGGGAGAGGCGGGGGGGGGATCCCGGTGGGCCGGTCCACTTTTATGTCTCTTTTGGGCCGGTTGAATGGAGAAAATGTTTTGACAATTATTTTGATCTCTAATAAAATATACGTTCTCCATTCATCTGGCACTGCAGCCCCAACATCGCAGTAAACATTCTACCAACTAGCTTCAGGGAGTTCTCCCCTCCCAAATGTTTGAGTTGGTATAGCCCATGAATCGTCTTTTGCGCAGCGGTAGAATCAAGCAACAAAACAGAGGTGCGTGTCCCCTTTAGCGACTTTTTTTCCCCAAAAAGCCCCTAGCGACAAATCTAGCGACTTTTTTTTTGTCAAACCTTAGCTAC
>OMMV01191861.1:0-10541 GCA_900302635.1 Chatrabus melanurus
TATATTTTCAGAGTATTTGCTGCTTTGCAACAGCACGGTGGTGCAAACAGTAAGTGTGCTTCCTCCCAAGCAAACTATCCCAGGTTCAAGGCTGCTTAAGTCCTGTTCTCCTTATATAGTTGGAGTTCTGTTAGAAAAACCAGATCAAAATGTGGATCCCATGCCAAACCTACTGTGGTGGCCCTGAGCAAAAGGGGAGCAACCTAACAAAATGGTGTTCAATCTGCAAATTTTACAGTATGTTTTGTAAATTTCAACAACATTATACCGTAAAATTTGCGGGTTGTTCTGTAAAGGTATTTACATATTTTTACTGTATTTTTTACAGAATTATTCTGGCAACTGCAGCTGCCAGTTTTTTTCCGTAAAAACAACGGAATTTTTTTTACAGTTGACTATTTTAACTAAACTTAGATTTTAAAGAAGAAATACAAATACACTTCTATTTAATGAATTTCAGAAGTTAAAGAGGAAATGGACATATCATTTGCATTTAATAAATGTAAGAAGTATAAGAAATACAACTACACTTGTGATTAGTAAATCTCAAAAATTTAAGATGCACAAATCCACTTGTATTTAATAAATCTCAAAGGTTAATGAAGAAATGCAAATGAACTTGCATTTAATAAATCTCAGATGCTATGGAAAAATATAAATGCACTTGTGTTTAATAAATCTCAGACGTAAAAGAAAATCTCAGAAGGTAGAGACAAACTGGGCCTCCAACTCTCTACTAGTTTGCACCTGAAGATACAATATATTGAAATATATTTTTTAAAGCTACACCTGTTAGTTTATTTAAGATCCTTATTCTGACTCGTCATATATCTTACAACACAATTGACAAGTTTTAGTTGTGAAAGTTTGCCAGATCAACCTGTCTGATACATACAGCAACAACACCAACAACAATAATAATAATAATAATAATAATAATAATAATAATTGTTTTTAAAGTTTTGAAAAAGGTTTAAAATAAATCATTTTTCTCTGGACTAGTAGTGGCACTGGATGAGCTGGATAAATCCCGACCAAGAGAAAGTAATAGGTTGGAATTTGTGCCGTAGCATCATTTACTAAAGTGTGCTGTAATAAATTACACAAAATTGTACATGTAATTTTTTCCAAATATGAACAATGTTAAAAAAGATGGATTTGTGGACACATTTAAGGTGTTATAAATCCAAAGGATGATATTCTTACCTATAGGTCTGTGAATGTGTGCATGAATGTGACTAGAAACCTTGTTGGCCTTTGGAAAAGGGCACATTGTGCAGAGATTTATTTAGCTCTATAATTCTTCTAGGACAAATAAGCAGAATTAAAACACCCTTCTGGCAAAGTGTCTCTGTCAGTCATCCTCATCTGCTGCAATGTGCTAATAAGTTATGACTGACTGTGAGGTCATGTTTCAGAATAACTAAATGATGTCAGATGTTGGGCATAATGCAGGTTTTACAGGTCATCAGTGCCAGCAGCAGCCTCAGTGAAGATCAGAGATAAGACAAGTCTATTACTATTACATTATTATTATGAGTTGTTTTTTTTACATTATGCAATTTATTTTGTTTTATTCTAGTCGACAATGCTCCAAAACTGGAAAGGACCTTAAAAACTGCTCAACTTGCCAAAGGACTGCTTGTATTGTCTACAGGTGAGAAAATGGTGAAATAGCAAAGTTGGTAACTTATTAACTCTTAAAACAGTCATATTACCTTATATATCTTATCAGCAAACACTAAAAATCAAAAGAAAAAAAAACACGTATTCAAGTCTCTAAAAAACTTCCTGTTTATGTAGCTGTTGCTTTAAATGGGAAGGACCTGTAGCTAGCCACACCCCCCTCACTCTATCTCTAATAGACTGTGTGGGCTTGTCACAGAGCACCGAGCAAGATCTCAGCAAGTTGTAATCAGTCTGCAGTAGCATGTTTCATCACGATCCATAAAGTCCATAAGGTGTTACTGCGTACACAAGGTTTCAAAGACTCGGCCCTCTGGTGGTCAAAATTAGAATCAAAATACGCCCCAACATTGAATATGTCCAAGGTCTAAGTGAGGCAACCTTGTACAACAAGTTTCACCTTGATACATGAAGTCTTTATCAAGATAAAGGTAAAACATAAATAAATGTAAGGTAAAAACATTTTTGCACAAAACAGAGCCTTTAAGTCAGCTATTTCCAAACTTAAGAACACCCACTTTGAAATCTGAAAATCTTCTGCAGCCCAACTATATATACTGAACCAAACTTCCAACACAAAACTTAGATTTATTTAAAGCATTGCAATACTTCAAGAACATCTCTCACATTGATTTTCATGTGCAGGATCCCCAGAGGAGCATTCAAGTTAATGGGTAACAACAAAATTAAACTTCTATAAGGTTACAGTTGATTTGCTCACTGCCTAATGACATTCCGAATCAATAAATCTCAGTACTTTTTATGGCCACCACAAGCATCATGTACCGCTCGAATTCGGCGTGGCAGAGAGTCAATCAACTGTCAGATTTCAGCCTGGGTGATTTGGCGACACTTGTGGTGCTGTGGTTGGTTCTGGATCACGTCTCCTCACCCAATGATCCAGAATATCCCACAGGTGCTCAATCAGGTTCAGATCCGGTGAGATCGCGGGCCATTCAAGACACTGAGCATTATTCTGCCTCAGATAGTCCCTACAAATCCTGATGACATGCGGTCTGGCATTATCCTGCTGCACAGTCAGCCAGTTTCGTGTCACGAGTGGGACAACAACTGGCGCCAGAATCTCATCACGGTAACGCGCCACGTTTAAGTTTCCATCTATCACAACCAGTTCTGTTTTGTGTCTGCTGCTGATTCCTGCCCAAACCATCACTGATGGTCCACTCCAGCGGTCACGCTGCATAACGTTGCAATCAGCATAACGTTCCCCGTGTCTTCGCCATACGCGCCTTCTGCCATCAGCGATGCTCAACTTGAAACGTGATTCATCTGAAAACAATACCCTGTTCCGTCTGAGTGTTCCAGCCCAGATGCACCCTTGTCCATCGCCAGGCGGGCCCGGCAACAAGCAGGTGTCAACACCAATCCACGATGGGGAAGTCGGTTCTGCAGGCTGGCCTCTCGTAGCTGATTGCGAACTGTTTGGGCACTGATTCTGTTCTGGTGACGACCTCTGGTCTCAGCAGCAGCGACTGTAGCAGGACGAAAACGATCGCGCAGATGTTGCTGACTGATGTGTCGGTCCTGCTGAGGGGTGGAGACACGTGATCTGGGAGCACGTGGTGCCAGTCTCATTATATCGTCTCCATAGACGGGGGAAAGTGCAAACATTAACTTGGAATGTCCTTGCACCCTGTCTCTGACATTCCAGCAACCAGCATACCAGTGGCTTGGTCCCTCTGATTTTGTCGCAGCTGTGGCATGGTCATGTGTCGTTGAAAGACAACGAAAACTGGTAATTAAGACCGGCATATTTATTGATCAATTTTGAAATGAGTTGAGCAACTTTCTCAACTCAACCTGTGTCGGCCACAGCAACTTTAGTTGGTGCTCAATCAAGCGGAACGAGACCTAACTTTTGAAAACGAACAGAAATTTCACATCATTTACACAGTTTGAGTGTTGTGTTGGAAATTTTGTTCAGTATATTTGTTGTCTTTTCTTAGCCCACGAGATGGCGCTCTTTTCAAAAGCACATTACGTTTTTTTCCCAAAGATAAGAACCCCCTGCTGTTTTTGTTTTCTAAGTGACCACCACATAGTGGGCCCAGTAAAAACAACAAATGCTTCATGACATTTCAATCTCTTTTGAAGCAATTGTTTCCTTTAGTATTTTGAGAATTTCTTAACAGTGAATGATTTTCTTATACCACTGTTTTTAGTTGTTTGTTTGTTTGTTTTACTGTTTTTTTGCTTTCACAATTTTCTGAAGGAATTGTTTCATTTGGGGTCTCAAGCATTTCCAAAGAGTAAGTAATATTTTTGAAACAACTGATCAGTGAAATGCTTTGAGAAGCAATTGGTTCCTAAAGTTCAAAGTTACAAAAAAAAAAAAAAAAAACCTTGTTTCTGCCATCACCATGTGCAGTATTTTGATTTATCAGGAGGTGGCACAAGTGTACGATTTGTTTGGCTTTACTGATTGATGGTGATATACTATACATATTATTGTCATGATAAATATTGGGAATGTTGAGCTTTGGTTGAGGTTTTTTATTCAACTTTATGTTTTGAGCCAATGTTGTCAGTAAATTAAAAAGTGATGAATGTATCCTGAACAAAAATATGAACACATAACTTCTTTAGCAGAAACATTGTATGGATTCATGTAGTTTTGTAGTTATGTGATAACTTTTAAGTGAGACCAGTTATACTGTAAAATGGGGTGACAAGGGACAAAAACTGAAAACTATTTTTTTGCTCTGAAACCAATGAGATGTTTGCTCACTAAAGTTTAGTTATTTTTTCAAGAAAAGTAATGCAATGTTTCACAGTTTTCTTACACACACGCACAGACACACACGCGTTCACACACATAACAGTTCATTCAATGACAACACGAAAAGTGTTTCTTACATTTTTCTTACATTTTCCTTTTCGTGCGCATTGAAATACGGTTCAACAGTGTTGGGCCTTCTTGTTATTTCAGCTGCCAAGCAGTTCATTGCCAGCTCGTGTCTCTGAAAATTAATCACTTACTGTATGGCCAACTTCCCAAATGAAAAACTCTGTGCTGCTCATTTGTTTCTTGCTAGGGACACATAGGAAGATTGCATCTTCATTTTTGAGCAAACCATAAATCTTTTTGGAAAAACTGTCATTTTATGTACTTACTGTTTGTGTCTCAATCTCTTCGCACAGCAGATTTATTAAGATTGAAATGAACTTTGTGAGATTCAAGATGGGAAAGAGGAACAAATTGTGCCGACACAATCTCGAATGATTAATTTTAGTTTCATATTTTAAGACGTATATGGTTGACGTAGAGTCATTTGTCATTCTTGATGAGGTGATTTCATCTCTTGAGAAAATAACACGGTTTTATAAGAGAATAGTAGTGTACCCTGGTGTGAGACTTTGTAGACATTTGTCATTGCTTCGCCTCTGACAGTCCAAATTTGTGGATGATAGGTCCCTGGATTTGACGGTGTACCAGTTTGAAAATAATTTAATAAAAACACTGAATTCATATACTTATGTAGATGATGGTCTCTACTTTTGCATGAGAAGAATGATCTCTGGTGGTGATTGTGTGAATTAATGTACATAATCAAGGTATCCCACATTTTCCAGACGATTTTTTTTTAAGGGTGACATAAAGTTAATGTATGCATTACCTATAACCTAAGTGTGGTATCCAGTGCTTCCAGGTAGCAGACAATATAAGGAGCTACTTGACACTGAAACGTAAACCTAATAAGAGATACACAACGATTCTGAAAAACTATATAACATTATGGAACCACATGCAGAGTGAAACCCTATGGGTAGAGTGATATACATTCTACATCCTTGAAATGGATGTAGAATGTACATCACAGATGAAATCCCCTGGTGGCGATTGTATGAACTAATGTACATACATTCATTCGCGCAATCGTCGCCAGGGGGCATTCTTGCCATGCAAAAATAGAGACCATCATCAACGTAAGTATATGAATTCAGTGTTTTTATTAAATTATTCTCAAATAATGTACACAACCAAGGTATTCCACATATTCCAGACGATAAAATTAATGTCATGGTGCCCCTTTTGTTGGACTGTGACGGACAATGTGAAAGTGTTTCCACATACATAGGTACATACATACATACAGCTGCCTTTTATATATAAGATACTGTCAGATAAGGTTAGGGTTAGAAGAAGAGGGCGATATATTTATCTGAAGTAGCCTTGTCGAAACATCAGATATTTCTTTACATTTTGATATTTTAGATTTTCAACTATTTTAAGGCAAATGTTAATTTCCAGAAGGAAGGTGAAGTCAACCACTAAGATTACCTAATTTAGCTTTGTTTAGAGTGGTGACTATCATATTAGCTAGCCATGATACTTAAAAAAAAAATAAAAAAACAAAGAAAATCATCACAAAGTGTAAACTTTTCTCAGAATAGATTTGTGTAGTTTGAAGTGTAGTTTGAGAAAGCACCAGATATCAAATATAAACTTGTTTAGTAAGTCAGTTGCATTGTTATTTGGGGTCACTGCTCAGACATTCCCTGTACTGGAAACAGCGTAGGCTTGGATAGGAAAAATGTTGACAATTGAGTGAGTGGATGAGTCCATTCCATCCAGCTTGTTTGGACAATAGCTCAAAAACAATGAATGTTAATTGGGTCCCACTAAATTCAAATAACATATGAAGAGGACAAACTCTAGCCTGTTGTAACTGGTGAATGTTGATGCACGAGATCGACCAAAAATGCAACTTTGTTTTGCCTATGTAATATCCCATAGACGTGTCTGCCACCTGCTGGATTGTTTGTGGTTGCTGGATAAATGATCAAAAATTTAAAGTAGCTGTGGTTGAACACACATGCAGTTTGTCTGCTCCTTAATCACTGGGTCATGTGCTCATCGCTGTGCTATGCCCAGCTAAAAATCTAAGCTAGCAACCGCCGGGAGAAACATGATGCCCACAATGTGGTCGAAATATACAACAGGATGGGAAAATAAAGCCGCAATTTAAAAATGGATAGAATTTTCGGCAGAAGATGGTGCCAAAACATTTTGTCAGTACTGCAAATTAGTGATGGCTAACTTGAAAAATTGCTCCGGAATGTTTTGAAACCTTTGCAACACCCATGTCTTGAAACATTTTTCCAGAATCTGTATCAAAAGTAAGACATCAGGTGTTGTGTTAAATGGGGGCTCAATACATCACCAACTGTTTTGAAACAAATGCTTTGAAATGTTCCACTTGATTTGACTCCTCTGGTACTCCAACATAATGAAACAAGTGAACTGTTACGTTCAACCACGAGATGATCGTGAAAAGAACGTAAAACGAACATGATGATGATGATAATACATACTGGATATTTTGTTAAAATATGCAATATAGGCCGACTTCAATATTATGCCTGTGGTTTTGGTTTGCACCTACTGCCAGAAAAATTGCATCAGATGGAAGCAAGAGAAAACTAAAACTCACAATGAAGCAGAAATAGAGTGGAAAGGTGGCTGAGAAAGCTAAAAAAAAAAAAAAATCTTATCTTTTGAAACTCATCCCTCAAGCTGTACAAAGGAAACGCTACGAGTGACACAGTTCTTATAGTAAAATATTCAAAACATTCTTCTTGATCTACTTAGTTTCAAACACGTTGGCAAGATGAAAAGATATCACGTACATTAATTTGGTGACTGCATTTGCATCTGGTCCTCAAAGGCCAAGTGGGAAATATTCTAAATATGTGTAACTTCTCAAAAGAAGACGAAGAGAAAAAAACCATCATGCTGGGAAATGTCTCCTCGCCCAGAAAAATGAACCTCTTTGAAACCTGACAAGCACAGAGCCTTTCACATGGGGAGTATTCCATTCAGCAAAAGCAGAACTGTAAAAATCCAGTATAACGACTTTTGGCTCTTATAGAACAGTCTTCAGGTCCGACACAATTAATTAATTTCCCATGTTTGACAGTGTCGAGGCTTTCAATGACTTCCTGGACTTCGCCATCAGAAGTGGCTCTTTAAGTGGTGAAAGTGCTGAACTTGTAGAAAAATCCACATATCTGCAGTGACATTAATGTCTTTGGGTCCTCGGCCTTTGAGATTGAAAGACGCCTGGGAAGAGCGTATGGAGTCATGAGGTCACTGACAGAGGTGGTGATGCTGATATCTTTGCAGGAGAATGAAGGTCCAAGTCTTTAGGATCCTGGTGCTTCCTTGTTTACTGTATGGTTATGAGACTTGCACGCTAACCAGTGAACTAAGGCAATAACTAGATGTCTTTGGTATAGGGTGGCCAACTCCCTGAAAAATAAATAAGGGACACCTCGTTGGCAGGGCCGGCCGACCCGATTGTCTTCACCCCTCCTGGCGTGGTGAATTTATTTTTTGCCTTTTGTTGTGTGTGTGAAACGATTTTTAAACTAGCTCAATACGGGACGCGTACTTTTGGTTCTAAATACGGGATGCCCCTTTTTTTTCTATTTTCTCCTGTATATTTTGTGTTTTAATCATTTTGTTCTCTGTTTGTGTCTGTCCAGTGTGGAGTACGATTTCAGGCAGCAAGAACGGCGCTTTTTAGAGGTTCTGAATCATCCAGCAGGTGAAAATAATGCCTTCTCCAAACGCCATACCATGAACTTCAGCCTGCTCCGAAATGTCTTTATTAAGAACTTTATGTCAAAAGCTAAAAGAAAAAAGCTGTCCAAGACTTTCTCCGGATGGCTGCTGAAGAAAAGCCAGCAGATGTAGACCTGTTGGCAAAACCTCTGTGCTGGACTATTACAATGCCCTGAAATTGAGACTGCTCTGAATTACGATCTGAATCTGCACAGTTCCACTTTCCTGCACATTGTCAAAGCTTATATGCCGGATTTTGGACTTAAACTGCCTCCGATCTTTGTGACCTTCACTTATAACATAAGAAAAACTTTCTTCCATTTTCAAAGTTACTGTTATCTTTTGCTCACTGAGACCACGCCATATGGCTGTTGACTGCTGTAATATATTTCTTTATCTACAGTAATTTATACCCAAGATTATCTGCTTTCACTGTTATGATTTATGCTCCGTGGCTTCCACTTGGCACGGCTGCTTTGCTTGAAGTATTTCTCCCTTACCTGCCCAGTGTGGCTGAAAACAAGTTTTTAAATGGAATAATTTTGAAAAGCAAAAATAAATCTGCAATATACTGGATGCGGAACTGTCTATATTTGTTTCACAGTGGTAGCGCACCTTTTACAGTCCTGTGGGTCTGACCATCCATCTGTTCATCTGTGATCAAAATAAAGAGTTTTGAACCAATTTATGGCAAAGTTGGTCAAGTGATTGAGGGTCAGCCAAGAACAAATTGGTTTGATTTAAAAAAAAAAAATTTAAGTAAAGAAAAATTGAAAACTGGCTGCAAATGGAGGGACTGTGTATACAAATGGCTGAAATTCCTCAATGGCAAATGAAATATTTTTGTTAAATCCCTTGAATTAAAGCCAATATTCTACACTACAAGCACAAATTGACTGTTTCATGTCAACTCCAGTGTGGTGGTGTACAGAGGCAAAATTACAAAAATTGTGTAATTGTCCAAACACTTATGGACCTAACTTTAATATATAACTATGGTTAATATAAAAGACCAATGTAAACTCATATAACCCTTCTATTGGTCACATGACATTTGACCTTGGTGCCTTGAAAGTTTAAACTTAATTGGAATGGCTACTTTGGGATTGGTTCCAGACACAACTATGGTTACTATTAAACACTGATATGAAGTCATATATCACGTTTCTATTGGTCACATGACTTTTGACCTTGGATGACCCCGAAAGATCAAACTCAAGGTCATAACTCTTTTACTCAGTTTGGAATCAATATGGATTAACTAACGGGACACATGTCCCAAAATTTTTTCAGTAAAATTTGCTCAGTAATGAAGGCCTGGGACTCATATGTCCCACCAGTATTTCTTAGTGGGACATATGCGTCCCACTTCCTGTTTTCTAAATAAAGATGTTTGCCGCCAACAGAATTGTTCAAAATGATATTTTTAATCACAAAATTGACATTTATAACTTTAAATTGAAGTACTGTATTCAGTATTGAAAGGGTTAAACATGGTAGAAGGTGTGCGTGTTAGTCAAGGATAAAGTGGTTCAGTTTTGGACAGAATTAATCAAATGTTAAGCCCACACAGGACCATAAATTATGGTATCACTGAATTCAAAAGAATTAATTTGCACAACTCAGTGTCAAACATAAAGTGCGAGTGTTGCTCTCTCTAAATGTCCCTTCTCGTTCAGAGCTTTGTTTCACTAAAGCCTACACTTTACTTTACATATGAGTAATGGAATGATTGCAAAAAAAAAAAGAGCTTTGAAATGCAAGTTTAGTGAATGTTGTCATAACTATGAAAAGGCCATAGCAGTGAGAACACTCATTAAAGGGACAGTGTGTAACGATTTAAGTAATTTATTACCTCAAATCAACGTATTCATTCATAAGTAAGTCCTCATAGGTGTACACTTACCTCTGCCAACAATCTGACTTATCCTCCTGAGCAAAGAATTACCTATCTGAATGTACATAGCACGGGTAAGCTGTATGGAGGCTGCCATGTCTTTCCGGTTTAAAAAAAACTACGAACGACCGCGAGGGACAAAAAGCACTACGTGGTACTGCGTAGTAAGGCGAAACGCGTTTTCACTCAGAGCCAGGTTGATTGCGGAAGTGAAAGGCAGCTCAGCGAACGCACTCGTCACTGCCACGGATAAATTTGAAAGCCTGCGATTTTTGTTTTCTAAATGGAAGACCACACTTATGCCACGCCACAGGAGATGGAATCCTCCTCACCCAAAAAGCGAAAAAGAGAGAAACTAAGCCAACGCGA
>OMMV01191872.1:0-12338 GCA_900302635.1 Chatrabus melanurus
CGCTTACTCTAAGTAAGGGTCACGGGGGGTGCTGGAGCCTATCCCAGCGGTCATTGGGCGAGAGGCGGGGTACACCGTGGACAGGTCGCCAGTCCATCGCAGGGCCGACACATCTAGCCAAACACATTCACACTCTCACTCACAGCTACAGTCAATGTAGAGTCACCAGTTCACCTAACCTGCATGTCTTTGGAAGCGGGAGGAAGCCGGACCACCTGGAGGGAACCCACGCAAACACGGGGAGAACATGCGAACTCCACATGGAAAGGTCGGATGCAAACCTGGGACCTTCTCACTGTGAGGCAACAGTACTAATCACTAAGCCACCATGCTGCCCATCAATAATATTAATAATAATAATAATACCATAACTGAGTGTCAGTTCGTGTGGGCTTTTGCCCCGTCCACCGCCTGTAGAACAGCGCACCAGACCCTTTATTCTCTCCTTGTGGGTGGTGAGCCCACATGGAGGTGACATCATGTTGTTTCTTCGGGCTGAGCCCGACCGTGCCCCATGGCTGTAGGCCCAGCCACAAAATGCTTGCCTGTGAGCTCCTACCCCAGGAGGAATTATATTTCCCAGCTGTCTTGGGAATGCCTCAGGATCCTCCAGGAAGAGTTAGAGGACTTGGCCGAGGATAGGGAAGTGTCCGCTGAGCTACTTGTTCTGCTGCCACCGCAACCTGGACCCGGGTAAATGGCAGAAAAATGAATGAATGAATGAATCATAATCATCATCATCATGATATGATGAGCTTATGGAGTCATGAGGTCACTGGACACAGGTGTTTGGTGATGCTGATATCTTTGCAGGAGAATGAAGGTCCAAGTATTGAGGGTCCTGGTGTTTCCTGTCTTACTGTATGTTTGTGAGACTTGGATGCTAGCCAGTGACCTAAAGCAACGCCTAGATGTCTTTGGTACTATTTGGTCTATTCGGAGGATCCTTTGGTACCGCTAGAATAACTTTGTGTCAAACGAGCGGCTACTTTGGGAGACTAAGATGAGGAATATATCTTGCATTGTGAGAGAGCGTCAGCATTTTTGGCCATGTGGCACATTTCTCTATGCATGATCCAGCACATAGATGCCTGAGTGTTGAGGACCCCAGTGGCTGGAGAAGGCCAAGGGGATGCCCATGCTTCACCTGGCTGTGGCAGATAGATGGTTATTTTAGAGATGTGGGGACAGACCGGTTGTCTGCCTGGGTTATTGCCATCCAGGGCCCAAGGCAGTTCTGTGGTGTTGTGGCTGCGGCGAAGCGCAGCATCAGCACATGCTTCCAGACTTGATTTGATACTTATATTTCAGTGTAAAAGTCCGTCAAATTTGTAATATTACTCTCCATTCATTGCTTATTCCAAAAAACTACTACTACTCAATTTTAACCTGCGATGAGTTGCCCTGTGTCGGTGTCGCTTCATGATGTTAAGGTCGTGTGCGTGATTTTGGAATTCCAAGATCTCGAAATCAAGCATGACAGAGAGGTGGGCTTGTGACCAGAGGACCCTTTTTTACTAAGGTCCCTTGGGCAAGGTCCTTAATCCCCAAGTTGCTCCCAGTGTGCAGTTGAGCACTTTGCATGGCAGCACCCTAACATCCGTGTGTGTGTGTGTCTGTGAATGTAAAGCATGTGAAGCATCATTGTAAAGCGGTTTGATCGCCTGCATCAGATGGAAAAGTGCTATAGAAATGCAGTCCTTTTGCCATTTATTTATGGTCCTAACTGTATGTTCAGTTAATAATTTTATGATTGTTTGCACAGGTTCAGATAAATAACAAGCTAAAACACGACACGTTCCAGGAGCTCCCAGTATCACTAGTCCTCTTCTCTCTAATCTGTATTGATGTCGTGGAAAGAATACGCCACTGCAGATTAACTGGACAGGGTGAGTACCGCTCTCAGAACACAAAACACAGCACATTACACAAATCACTCGAGACTGTTCACATTTTCCTTGCTACTGACCGCCTCAGTACCTCAGTAAAACCACCTGCTGAGACAATTGGATACAAGAAAACCTGCACTGTCTTGGCCTTTCATGGCACATTGTTGCACACCCCTGCTCTACAGCCTGAGCTTTCACACGGCCAAATTGTGCAATCCCAACAAAAATAGCTTTGCATTGCAAAATTTTGGTGTGTTTGGGCTACACCTCCAGCTGTTATTTCATCAGTATAATTCTGAGAAATATTTTGACCATTGTATTTTTTGTGGTCTGTGCCCAGACTTGCAAAACGCTGATGCAACAGAGAAAATAAGCAGGAAATCTGTTAACTCAACTGATTTCTCATCATAAAACGCTGAATTGGCACAACTGTATCAATGTTTTTTTTTTAAATAAGAAAAAAAGTATTGTCAGTTTTGAGCAAATTGCGGTGTTTGTGGAATAAATATAAACCGTCCATTTAAAGGAACCTTAGCCTGGGATCTAAACGCACTTCATGGATATGGCAGCAATAATATTTGTTTTAAGATTTGGATTTGCAATGAACTGTATGGAGTTCCTAACAGTAGAATCACAGTTCCTATCAGATTGCAGTTTCTACCCTGACATACTGTATGTATTTCCTTTGTTCCTCTCAAATAGCCGCTCAGGTGCAAGCAACCAACGTATGCTTGGACAGTTCAAGAGCTACAATACTAGCCAAGTAATTTTAACAAGAAGCCGTGAACCGGCAAATGCCCCACTCCACTCTGGGTAAAATTCAGCACAAGATGACCTCATGACTTAAATACTTAAATGGTAAGGTCATCTGGTGCCTCGGAGTCAGTTCAAGGTTGTGTCAAAAGTTTGTGCGCCCAATTGTAGTAATATAGGTCGTCTCTATGAGTCACAATATGACTTTGCATTCACTGACCCTGTGATCTAATTAATATGCAGATCACGTCATGGTTGCTATAGCAGTTATTGTCCCCACTGGGACTACCCATATTCCAAGTTTGGTTTGTTAGAGACCAAGGACCTTGGAAATATAGTGGCAAATGTGGGGACGGATGGCTGGATGGACACACGGTGCTCTCAACTATATCCACCAGTTACTTTGTTCGAGTGGGCGGAGATAATAATAACTGGGGTCAATGAGTGTCATCAAAGGTACAGGTTGGAGCTCTGCTGAGTGCCTACACAGATATAAATCTTGTTTCCTTTTCTTTCTTTAGCTAATGAGATGGTAAGAGACGCAGACATCCCTTCCGGCCTCCTCACGCACGTGGAGCAGGTGACACAAGTAACACCCATCACACCAGCGGGTCCCAGGCCAGCCACGCCTGGGCCGGCTGTGGCTGGTGCTATTCCACGAACAGCAGGCCAGATCAACGACAGGAACCAGAATGGAGCAGGGGCACGCTTGGAGAGTAACGGGACGGTGCCAGGAATACCAAGTAACTCCGGGAGACCTTTTAACATCTCTGGTTTGAATTCACACTCAGCAAGCGGTGCAGCATACCACATACCTCCGTATGCTTACACCGGCCCGTTACGTTTCCTGTGTGCCAGTGACGCCCGAGCAGACGTGTTTGTGGACAGCTTTATGTTCTGGATGGACACAGTGGAGATGGTGAGGGTGGCAGAGCACCCTCTAGTCTGCTACTCAGGCTGGGTGTTCCCCATTTATATCTTCAGCTATCTGTCCTGTTTGCGTGTGGTGGTCATGCCCCACAGCCCACTGCTTTCCTCACTTGGCGTGGCCCTGCAGGACTTGCCCTTCTTCTTCGTGCGTATCGGACTCATAGCCTTCTTTGGCTTCGTCACACCCCTCCTGTATTTGATGAAGAACCTGTTGGTGTGCCTGGCCTTTGTCTATTTCAACTTCATGACCAAACTGAGGTTGTTCAACACAGAAAGGATGTTCTTTTGAGACCAGCACTCAAAGCAAAGACAGTGCTGCAAGTGTGCACTAACAGGAAATCTAAGAGCACAGTTGGCTTCAGTGACGTAGAAATGGATTTGTGCATGTGCCATAAAAGCGTATGGAGATGGTTTCACAGGCCACAAGGGAGGCAGTGTTTTCCCATAACTGACATTGACTATCAAACATGTGCTTGTTGCCTTTTATTATTGCATTCATGTTTCAAAATTTACTTTTTTTAAGTCTTTTCAGCCTTCACAAGCACAGATGTTGGAGAATGTAATGTAATGTCACCTCCTATGAATTTATACCTTCTTAGTCTACCTACATAAAGTGCAGTGAATATGTTATGAAAAATAATAAAATCAGTGTTGTATTAGGCTTTTCTTTGCTAAGTTAAATACAAATAAAATTAAAAATAAAGTGTGAGTTTGCACCGCTGATAATATATTTGGTAAGATGAATAAAAATAAGAGCAATACTTACCCTAACTGGTGTCACCGAGACAAATTTTGAACTTGTGTAAGGTTTTAGCAAGGTATAATCTATAGTAGTAAGTGTGATCATGATCCATAAAGACTTTGTGAAGTTCTCGCATACACTCAGTTTCAGAGACTCTTCCCCCTGGTTACAGAATTATTTGTAGAATTGAAACGAGCTCAACATCAAACTTGTCCAAGGTGTAAAGGGGCTGTCTCACCTGTGATTTTTTTTATTTTTTTTGCCTTGCGGCCAATTTGTGACGGTACTTGCAAATGTGCGCTTTTTATTTGCAAAAAAGCCTTGCGACAGTCTCAGGCTCGCAGAATGGCCGCAAGGTGACGACAATGCACGCAAGAGCCGCGCGGTAGTCTCATAATGGCCGCAAAGGCCGCAAAATTGTTGCAAGTTCTTGTCACAAGTTGTGTGAATAGATCTGCATCCAGTCTGAGAATGTTCAAAAAAAAAAGTTTGGCTGACAAATAACTTGAAGCTAGATAATAAAAGGTGACTGTAGAAATGAATCCATGCTTTCAGAGCTGACTGAGAACATCTGAAAAAAGCGCAGAAGCCTGGTAATTATTATTTTTGTTTGTTTTTGAAGAGTGACTGTCTTGCCTCTGGCCCGTTTATTGAGTAGCCACGCCCATCTCTCATTTATATGAAGCTTTCTTATCCTGTGCTATTTGGTCATAATAAATATTACATTACTTCACCTCCTTATAATTAAATTAATCTTAACAGCTCAGCCTGAACGTGGAGTGCTCACAGATGTGCAGTGAGTGCAGGTCAGTGGCGGAAAGCCGTACTGACAGCTCCACAGATGTCAGTCCACAATTGCTCCAGCCACCGACAGACGCACATCTGTGGCCCAATTATTTAAACCCAGATACCCACTTTTACAGTGGCAGGAGTCTCAGCACCTATTTTGCACATGTCTTCTGGTGCCAGAGATGATGCTGAGTTGATGGTGTGGAACTGACAGCTAGGCTCTGGAACCATGGGGATTATACACCAGCCGCACTTGTTGTCACCACTATGCCACATATATTCCTCACTACTTTTGCATGACAGTAGCACGGCAGCTGCAAGTCGTAAATTAGTCATATTTTTTATCGCTTTTTTACCGCATAAATGTTGCGCTTATAAAGCGCGGCAATTCTGTGACCTATTTGTGTTTTTTCTGTGGATTTGGGATATTTTGCTGCAAAATACTTGCACAACAGTAGCGCAACAGTCTCAACATACTCGCAAATCAAAATAAAACGCGCATGTTTCAAAAAACACGTGAAACAGTCGAGGAAAATCAGGTCTCAAATTTACAGCATGCAAAAAACCACAGGTGAGATAGCCCCTTTAGTGAGGCAAATGTACGTACCAAGGTCCTACTTCAGGGGAAGATGGTGACATATTCAGTTTGTCCATTTGTTGGAAACACTAATTACTTCAAATTCTCCAAATATGCCCACTGTCTGTATATTGAACTGATGGCATTACACATTTCCATGGAGTGATTGCAACATTCAGTGGGCTGAAGGTTTCTGTAAATCGGCCAGTATGATCAGATGTCCACTCGCTTCCTCCAATAGGAAGCAGGATTTCCTGCTGTCCTCTCTTTCTACTGGCTTCTATTATCACTTCGCTCCTCATCCGAAGCCTCAGATCTCAGGGGGGATGCTATCCTACAAAACCAACACATCAGCAAAGTCGTGAAAACAGCTTTTCCTCCTTTAGGGCTCATTCAGGTGCAGTCACATTGCTGATCAGACGTTATTCTTCAAACTCATGCTGCTTGTGAATCTTCATCTTAGTGAAGAAAAATAAGGTGGCATGCACATAAGGGCGATTTTCGGCCTAAAAAAGATTTAAAAAAAAATAATACCACAGCATGAAAGCCCATGTAATTCTGCTTCTAAAAATATATATATTTATTTTTTGTCGCTTTTCTTCCGGTCTCACATGATTTTCTATCTCATCCTCACCACTGCAAGAATACCCCATTTGGGGCCCCATAAAATGACTCAATATTTTTACACAGTAACCAAATTGCAACATCAGATCAAAGTCGATAATCCAAGCCTTCTTAATAACAGCTTCTTAATAATTTGTTATCCCGTTCGGTTATTATGGCCGACTTTACCCAAAATATTGATGTGAAATTAGATGTTTTTATGCAAGCTGAAAATGTTTGATCAAATATTTGAGACTGTTACCAGAGGTGGTTACCTTAGCTTTTTGGCTGAAAATTGTCTATATTTCTTGGTAACATTCACCAAAAAAAATCAAGTACAACGAACACCGGGAACCTGCTGATCCGGATCTTTAAATACACGCAGGTCAGTCTAAGTAAATAGGCCCCAATAAGGCCCCAATAAGCCAAATGGCCAAATAGTTTTACATTTACGATATTAATGTTTGGTATTGGATCTAGTGGTGTTGGTACTTTCATAAATGGGGTAGTTTGTGAATAGAAGTCAATTTGCAGGTATATCATGGTTCAGTTTGTATTCAATCTGGATCACAGTCCTCTTATCTTTGTCATGTTCATCAGGTCCTTGGGTTTGTGACCTATAAGTGTCACATGCATTAGATAGACGATGAGTCGAATCCAGTGTACTGATTTGTAAAGACAGCTTTGTAGCAATACACCAAGCTTTAGGAAGAATGAATACAATAATGAGCACCAATTGAAATATTTCATTGTCAATGAAATTGCAATCCTTTGAAATATGATCTGATGGAAATACAACAATAATGCATGTGACACTTATAGGTGACAAACTCTAGGACCTGATGAACATGACAAAGACAAGAGGACTGTGATTGAATACAAACTGAACCATGATATACCTGCAAATTGACTTCTATTCACAAACTACCCCATTTATGAAAGTACTAACACCACCAGATCCAATACCAAACACTAATATGATAAATAGAAAACTATTTGGGCATTTGGCTTATTGGGGCCTATTTACTTAGACTGACCTGGGTGTATTTGAAGATCCGGATCAGTAGGTTCCCGGTGTTCTTTGTCCTTAATTTTTTTGGTGAATGTTACCAAGACATATAGACACTTTTCATCCAAAAAGCTAAGGCAACCACCTCTGGTAACATTCTCAATTATTTGATCAAACTTTTTCAGGTCGTATAAAAATGTCTAATTTCACATCAATATTTTGGGTAAAGTCGGCCATAATAACCGAGCAGAATAACATATAGCTACTTTTTTCACATTACCAAGAAGGTTTGGATTTTTTGCTTTGATTTGATGTACAATTTGGTTACTGTGCAAAATATTGAGTCATTTTATGGGGCCTCATGTTCACAAAATCATGTTGTGAGACCGGAAGAAAAGCGACAAAAAATAAATAAATATATATTTAGAAGCAGAATTACATGGGCTTTCATGCTGTGGTATTATTTTTAAAAATCTTTTTTAGGATGAAAATCACCCTTATGTGCACTCCATCTTTATATTTAAAAAAAAAAAATCACAAAAGAAGGAAATATGTTGACCTTGAAAAACATGATATGTTAATCAATGCTAAAAAAGTCATTATTCTGGTTTATTTTATTGATGTTTACACAATGCTTCCAGGATCGCATTTATTTTTTTCGATGCCAGGACACTGATTGATTTTTCTCGAGTTTCAGTTGCTTGTGTGATGAGGATGCTTCTGTACCATTTCTCGACTTCCTCACTGCTGCCATCAGTTCGGTGGGAGCTTGTGGAAATTGCTGCTGTTTGACCATCGTCACCTCCCCATGTGACAGGATATCCATCAGTGTGATTAAGGGAGGGAAGCACCATGTGTCCGTGTCACACACCTTAGCACACACCAGAACTCTCCTCTCCTAACTGGATGACTCTCGAACACCATCCACCAGTGACGGTAAACTTTACCTGAAAGACCATGTTGGCATGTCCGTGTTTTGCTGTGGTCCTCTGTCTCCTGCAGGTCCTGTGCATTACTGCTGAAACAGGTACGAACCTTGGACATGTAATTCTTTTATTTCAGCTTAAGTCCATGTCATTAATCAGACTTGAATATTTTTCTCTTTCGCTCCAGACAGCAGCTCCTTCTTGATCTTCAACCAGGATCACAACAAGTGCGTACAGGTGGAAAGTGCCACCTCGCTGACGCTGGCCCCGTGTAATCCTCGTGCCAAAGAGCAGCAGTTCCGCTGGGCCTCAGAGTCGCGCCTTCTCAGTCTGTCCCTCAAGCTGTGTGTGGGAGCCTCAGAGATAAAAGACTGGGTGAAGGTGCTTCTGTTTGAATGCGATGAGACGAGTGAACTCCAGCATTGGCAGTGCAAAAATGAGACGCTCTTCGGCCTCAAAAATAAGGACCTGCACTTCAACTGGGGCAACCGCAATGAGAGGAACATAATGATCTACAAGGAATCAGGAACCTGGAGTCGATGGAAGATATTTGGTACTCAGAATGACCTTTGTTCCAAGGGATACCAAGGTAGAAACATTTGAAAATGCTTTCTTAGAAAGATTGTGGGGATGTTTTAAGAAAGACTTCCAACAATGTTTCACAATCCTTTCCAATTGGATGAGGAAATGCTATATTCACAGAGAGTGGATCTCAGGTTTTAGTTTTGAAAGTAAAAGTATCTCAAAGGAACACAACACTCTATGTAACCTGCAGTAATTCATGTCACAACTGCAATATACAGCAGCAGAATCAAAATGTTACAAGGTAAAGATGCTGCTGTTATCAATGTTATGTAATTTAAAAGGGAAAGTGAACTTAATAGCTTGAGTTTGCAAATTGCAAAAATCAAAACTCAGAGATTTAAATATTTTTGATTTAGCTTGGACTTTTAATGATTTTGATTGTGAGTTTTCATTTAGACATTCATTGAACTGTTAATCAGATTTGTCCAAGGAGCTCTTTGTCAGTCTTTGAGTTGTCACCAGGATGTGAAAGTTAAATGCACCATAAGAATAATTTGCAAAAGGATGAAGCATAGTAGAACAAGAAAGACCAGATCCCTAGTGGACAAGCCTAAAACATTAAAAGTAAGCAAATACTCAAGCTTGATTTGATCAATTAGATCAATGTTTATCCATACGGTGGATAAAGAAAATGATTATACTCCTTTACACATTTTAATTTCTTTATGCCGTTAAAAAAATAATTCAGACTTATCAATATAAAAATTTCTAAAATTATCCCCTTTATACTCACACCAAAAACAAATCCCTACAACATGGTATAAATTCAATAAAAATATCTAAGCCAAAATAATGGGTTGCATAAATAATGGTACCCTTTTGTATAACACAACTAAGTCATCCCTTTCACAGCCAGTTTTCTTTAGACAAGTCAGGGGATGGATACATGAACATTTCCAAGTCACTGAATATCTCTTGGACTTAATTTACATCAATTATTAAGAAATACAAACACTATGGTACTGTATGATAAATGTGTCTGGAGTAGGCAGTTGTCAAAAAATGAGTGATTGTGCAAGGAGACTAATGAGGGAAGCCACCAAGACACCCATGATAACTCTAAAGGAGTTATAGGCTTCTGCAGGTGTGATTAGAGAAACTGGGCATAGTGCAAATGCTGTCTGTTGCATCACCAGTTAGACAGCTTCACACTGGAGTGGCATAGAGGAGAATAACAACAACAAAAAAAAGTGAAATTTCAGCTACAGTTTACCAGAAGGCACATGGGAGGCTCAAGCCTAAATTCCATGTCCTCCTCTGTTCCACTCCACCATAAAGCTGTGATTGGAGATGCATCAGACAAAACGTACACAATGCACAGTTTCTCTAACCACAGCTACAGAGGTCTATAACTGCTTCAGAATTGTCATGGGTATGTTGGTGGCTCCCCTCACTAGTCTCCTTCTTGCACTGTCACTCTGTTTTTGAGAACAGTCTACTCCAGACAGATTTACCATGCAGTTTGTATTTCATAATAACTGATGTAAATGAAGTCCAAGACATGTTCAGTAACATGGAAATGTTCATGTATTAATCCCCTGACTTGTCAAAGGAAAGCTGGCTGTAAAAGTGATAATTTAGTTGTGTTGGACTAAACGGTACCCATATTTATGAAACCAATTATTTTGTCTTTTTATTTCATTTATATTATGCTGCGGAAATTTGCTTTCAATATGGTTTGAAGGGGGTACTTTTAGAAACTTTAATACAGAGAAGACCAAATTCTTTTTTTCTTTTCTTAATAGCTTAAAGACATTAAATTGCGTAAAAGGTTATGTGGACTTTCGATATCCATTATATATTGTGGTTGCAACCAATAACAAAAAAATAAAAATAAACCTCTCAGCTGCACTCAGACGACATGCTAATATATTATGTTCTGGACGAGGATTTCACTGTCCGGAGTAACAATTTAAGCCTCGCATGTTTGATACGAGGATTCCTTTCCTCAACAGGGCATTTAATACATTTTAATATAAAACTAATGTGGCTGCTTCAGTCATAATAATAATGATAATAATAATCTGACCTGTGTAACTACAGATTTGAAATACATTACAATTGTAACATTTTGCTGTTGTTGACGGGCTTTGCTTGGTTCATTTTTATAACCCTGTTGTCCTTTCAGAGATTTTCACAACAGGAGGTAATGCCTTTGGAAAACCTTGTCAGTTCCCCTTTAAGTTTTTGGAGAAGTGGTATGCTGAATGCACTGTGGACGGTCGCTCGGACGGACACCTGTGGTGTGCAACAGAAACGGATTACAATAAAGAGAAAAAGTGGGGCTTTTGTCCCACCACATGTAAGTCACAGGAACCAATTTTTTTTTTTTTTACCCTTTGATGTCCATAGCTGCTCTCATTTTAAAGCACCGATTTGTATACACCTTCACATCCCAAATCTGTGGGATAATCTGTGTGCCAAAGCTGTACAAAAAAAAATTAAAGGTCCTATAAAAGCATTTCACACATAAAGATAGCAGCCAACAACTATTTTGTATGTAAAGGTGCAGTGCTGCAATGGCGTCCCATGCAGGGAATGAAGCAACACCCCCTCCACGCATGTTTTAATTCAAGCTCATCTGTTCCTTGATTACATAGCTGCACCAGCTGCCTGTGTGCATTTAGTGCACGTGAGTCTGACCTTGTGAAACCATTGCTCCTCCTCACATTTATAAAGAAACAATAGTGATTGCCCACATAGCAGAGAGTAGCTACTTTCCAGAAATTCCCCCCCAAGAAACCAAGTTCAAAAGCTAAAAAGGCGTCTGGCCAAGAATGTGATCAGACTAGAATCAACAAACGTGTGGCTTTTCCCAGATGGAAAAGCCTCTCTGACGTTCCTTCTCCTTAATGTGGAGGAGGGAGGGAGGAGGAGTGCCCAAAGGGAAGCCGGTGTTTTGGTCTGAGATGCTGGTGCTTTAGAGCGACATCTTGTGGCACTAAATTATTTATTGGGCCTTTTAGTATCAAATTAAATAAGAGAAAATAAAAACATGCTAAACCAAAAAATAGCAACAATATTTATGTCTTAGCTTTCAACCAATCTGACCCCATTTGAATACAATATTCTTTGTTTCTTCTCCAGTGGTTATAATATTTCCTTCACATTCAGCTTTGTCTAGTAGTAAGCTTTACTACGACTGCGTATTAAGGCCACATTCAGAAAAAAATGAGAGGCCGAAGATTTTTAAAAATTTTGCATTTCAAGAACAAATTTGAAATGTTGAGACTAAAGTCGAAATGTCATTTTTTACCTCCGCCAAGGAGGTTATGTTTTCGGTTGCGTTGGTTGGTTGGTTGGTTGGTTGGTTTGTTTGTTTGTTAGCAACTGTACGGAAAAAGTTTGAGATGGATTTTCATGAATTTTTTTTGCTGATAGCCCTGGATCAACTGAACAAAGGATTACTTTTTGGGACTGATCTGAATTATTTAGATAGAGATAGGGATTTTCAGGATTTAAAAAAATTCCTGGATCTGGAATATGATCCAGATCACTCCCAAAAACTAATCATTTGTTCCGTCGATCCAGGGCT